>WNWK01003768.1:0-150000 GCA_009830355.1 Cherax destructor
CCTGGTTGACCAGGCAAGCACCGAACGAGCCTGGCCCATGGCGGGCTCAGAGAAGTAGATAAACTCTCGAAACTTCAAAGGTATATCAAAGGTAAACCATCTCTGGAACATTCTGTCTCTGTCCACCTTGTCAATTCCTCTCAGTATTTTATATGTCGTTATCATGTTCCCCCTTTCTCTCCTGTCCTCCAGTGTCGTCAGGTCGATTTCCCTTAACCTCTCCTAGTAGGACATACCCTTAGCTCCGGGACTAGTCGTGTTGCAAACCTTTGCACTTTCTCTATTTTCTTATGTATTGGCGTACTCCAGTATGGGCCTAACGTACACAGTGTACAGAGTCCTGAACGATTCCTTATTAAGATGTCGGAATGCTGTTCTTAGGTTTGCTAGGCGCCCGTATGCTGCAGCAGTTATTTGGTTGATGTGCGCCTCAGGAGATGTGCCTAGTGTTATACTCACCCCAAGATCTTTTTTCTTGGGTGAGGTTTGTAGTCTCTGACTCCCTAGACTGTACTCCGTCTGCGGTCTTCTTTGCCCTTCCCCAATCTTCATGACTTTGCACTTGGTGGGGTTGAACTCCAGGAGCCAATTCCTGGATCAGGCCTGCAGCCTGTCCAGATCCCTTTGTAGTTCTGCCTGGTCCTCGTCCGATTGAATCCTTCTCATCATCTGCAAACAGGGACACTTCGAGGTTATTCCTTCCGTCATGTCATGTGTGTGTGTGTGTGTGTACTCACCTAGTTGTGGTTGCGGGGGTCGATTCATAGCTCCTGGCCCCGCCTCTTCACTGGCCGCTACTGGGTCACTCTCCCTGCTCCATGAACTTTATCATACCTCTTCTTAAAGCTATGTATTGAGCCTGCCTCCACTACATCGCTTCCTAAACTATTCCACTTCCCGACCACTCTGTGACTGAAGAAATACTTCCTAACATCTCTGTGATTCATCTGAGTCTTCAACTTCCAACTGTGTCCCCTTGTTGCTGTGTCCCATCTCTGGAACATTCTGTCTCTGTCCACTTTGTCAATTCCTCTCAGTATCTTATATGTCGTTATCATGTCCCCCTGTCTCTCCTGTCCTCCAGTGTCGTCAGGTCGATTTCCCTTAACCTCTCCTCGTAGGACATATCCCTTAGCTCCGGGACTTGTCTTGTTTCAAACCTTTGCACTTTCTCGAGCTTTGTGTGTGTGTACTCACCTATTTGTGGTTGCAGGGGTCGATTCATAGCTCCTGGCCCCGCCTCTTCACTGATTGCTACTAGATCCTCTATGGTTCCTGCCTCCACTACGTCGCTTTCTAGGCTATTCCACTTCCTGACAACTCTATGACTGAAGAAATACTTCCTAACATCCCTTTGACTCATAGGAGTCTTCAACTTCAACTGTGACCCCTTGTTTTTGTGTCCCATCTCTAGAACATCCTGTCTGTCCATCTTATCTATTCCTCGCAGTATTTTATATGTCGTTATCATGTCTCCCCTAACCCTCCTGTCCTCTAGTGTCGTCAGGCCGATTTCCCTTAACCTTTCTTCGTAGGACAATCCCCTTAGCTCTGGGACTAGTCTTGTTGCAAACCTTTGCTCTTTCTCTAATTTCTTGACGTGCTTGACCAGGTGTGGGTTCCAAACTGGTGCTGCATACTCCAGTATGGGCCTGACGTATATGGTGTACAGAGTCTTGAATGATTCCTTAGTGAGGTATTGGAAAGCTATTCTTAGGTTTGCCAGCCGCCCGTATGCTGCAGCAGTTATCTGATTAATGTGTGCCTCAGGAGATGTGCTCGTTATTATACTCACCCCAAGATCTTTTTCCTTGAGTGAGGTTTGCAGTCTTTGGCCACCTAGACTATACTCTGTCTGCGGTCTTCTTTGCCCTTCCCCGATCTTCATGACTTTACATTTGGCAGGGTTAAATTCAAGGAGCCAGTTACTGGACCAGGCTTGTAGCCTGTCCAGGTCTCTTTGTAGTCCTGCCTGATCCTCGACTGATTTAATTCTTCTCATTAACTTCACATCATCTGCAAACAGGGACACTTCTGAGTCTTTCCCTTCCGTTATGTCATTCACATATACCAAAAACAGTACAGGTCCTAGGACTGACCCTTGTGGAACCCCACTCGTCACAGGTGCCCACTCTGACACCTCGTAACGTACCATGACTCGTTGTTGCCTCCCTGTCAGATATTCTCTGATCCATTGCAGTGCCTTTCCTGTTACGTGTGCCTGATCCTCTAGCTTTTGCATTAACCTCTTGTGAGGAACTGTGTCGAACGCCTTCTTGCAGTCCAAGAAAATGCAGTCTATCCACCCCTCTCTCTCGTGTCTTACTTCTGTTACCTTGTCATAAAACTCCAGTAGGTTTGTGACACAGGATTTTCCTTCCCTGAAACCGTGCTTGTTGTCGTTTATAAGCTTGTGTCTTTCTAGGTGCTCCACCACTCTCCTCCTGATGATCTTCTCCATGACTTTGCATACTATACACGTCAGTGACACAGGTCTGTAGTTTAATGCCTCGTGTCTGTCTCCTTTCTTAAAAATTGGTGTGTGTGTGTGTGTGTGTGTTTTTATATAAAAATGGGAAAGAGTTTTACGTGCTCAGTAAGGCGAGTTTTTCAGCGCCATGGGGAAATTACAGGAAAATGTGAAAGAAATTCATACTTATGATTAGGTGGAGACAGGTGAGTCACTCATAGAATGATACAGGTGTATCAAAGCATCAGACAAATGCAACAGATGTGTATGTGGGTATGTTGATCAACGGATTACAGATGTAAGAAAATCGTGGGTGAGTGCGTCAGTCAGTGGATGAAACAGGTATGCCAAAGCTTCGTGCAGATACGTCAGTAGCGTAGGTGGGTGCATCAGTCATTGGTGAAGGAGGTGCGTCATACAGACGTCAAGCATACACCAGGAAAAGTCCACCTTCTTACCATTCCTTGCTACCTCCTCGAGGTGAGACCATGCCAACTAGAGCAAGGGAAGGGAACAGAGGGCAGAAGTAATGGGAGAGGACTGGATGGGGGAGGGTAATTTAGGAGCGATAGGGGGTTGTACTGGATGCGGGGGTGTACGGGGTATTATGGGAGTCTTGGTATTAGTTATTTGTCGGTGGAAGAAAGGATTGCCCTTTAATATCTCGCGCTGAAGACGATGCCCACCCTACTTAATCAGACCCTAACTCTTTGACCCCTCCTCAGAGGATTTATCCCCAGTATACACGTCTGCTTAATCCAGATTTGGCCTCGCTCAGGGGCTCGTACCCAGTACATAGTTTCATGAAATTAATCCTCCCCATTACCTATGTAAAGGAGCTAAACGCGCGAGTACAGTAAGGCTTTGTTGATCCCTTACTCCCGGTGGTGGTGTCTTCTCATAAGTAATGCTGAAATTACTGCGTAGTTAGTAAATTCACGAAGTAGTAAATACATCCCTTCTGCAATATACGTACATTGCTTCTGGTAGCTTGTGAGGCGATAGTGGTGTTCCTTATAGCTTGTGAGAAGGTAGTAGTGTTTTTAGCTTGTGAGAAGGTAGTGGTGTTTATTTTAGCTTGTGAGGCGATAGTGGTGTTCCTTATAGCTTGTGAGGCGATAGTGGTGTTCCTTATAGCTTGTGAGGCGATAGTGGTGTTCCTTATAGCTTGTGAGAAGTTAGTTGTGTTTCTTTTAGCTTGTGAAGCGATAGTGGTGTTCCTTATAGCTTGTGAGGCGATAGTGGTGTTCCTTATAGCTTGTGAGGCGATAGTGGTGTTCCTTATAGCTTGTGAGGCGATAGTGGTGTTCCTTATAGCTTGTGAGAAGGTAGTAGTGTTTCTTTTAGCTTGTGAGGCGATAGTGGTGTTCCTTATAGCTTGTGAGAAGGTAGTGGTGTTTCTTTTAGCTTGTGAGAAGGTAGTGGTGTTTCTTTTAGCTTGTGAGGCGATAGTGGTGTTCCTTATAGCTTGTGAGAAGGTAGTGGTGTTTCTTTTAGCTTGTGAGAAGGTAGTGGTGTTTCTTTTAGCTTGTGAGAAGGTAGTGGTGTTTCTTTTAGCTTGTGAGAAGGTAGTGGTGTTCCTTATAGCTTGTGAGAAGGTAGTGGTGTTTCTTTTAGCTTGTGAGAAGGTAGTAGTGTTTCTTTTAGCTTGTGAGAAGGTAGTGGTGTTTCTTTTAGCTTGTGAGAAGGTAGTAGTGTTTCTTTTAGCTTGTGAGGAGGTAGTAGTGTTTATTTTAGCTTGTGAGAAGGTAGTGGTGTTTCTTTTAGCTTGTGAGAAGGTAGTAGTGTTTCTTTTAGCTTGTGAGGAGGTAGTAGTGTTTCTTTTAGCTTGTGAGAAGGTAGTAGTGTTTCTTTTAGCTTGTGAGAAGGTAGTAGTGTTTCTTTTAGCTTGTGAGAAGGTAGTAGTGTTTCTTTTAGCTTGTGAGAAGGTAGTAGTGTTTCTTTTAGCTTGTGAGAAGGTAGTAGTGTTTCTTTTAGCTTGTGAGAAGGTAGTAGTGTTTCTTTTAGCTTGTGAGAAGGTAGTAGTGTTTCTTTTAGCTTGTGAGAAGGTAGTAGTGTTTCTTTTAGCTTGTGAGGAGGTATTAGTGTTTCTTTTAGCTTGTGAGGAGGTATTAGTGTTCTGGTAGTCTGTGGAGGAGTACAGTTTTGGTAGTGTGCAGAAGTAGTAATACTCATGCCTGTTGCAGAGCCTGGGCCGTGGCGGAGATAATCCCCAGAATCACAAACTGATAACATTTAACTGAAACCCAAACACTTAATTGCACACTGAGAAAGAGAACTGAATGTTCAGACGACTCCAAGAGATGGAGGGACTAGACGAAATACCGGGAGGTCACAAGAAATATTTATACCATATTTTGAGAGGACACAACTGGTGATTCAAAAAAGCATAGATGAAATATAGAATGCAGAGGACAGAAGAAACCAGGAAAGCAAAAGGCATGGGAACGAAAATGCATGAGTATGAAGGGAAACAGAGACAGTTCAAGAATATCTTCGAGTCTAAAACTGCTTCATAGACACTTAAGAAAAAAAAAATGTTGTAAAAGACCAAGTGTTGGGTTTGATGATGGAAGAAGGAAGCAGGAGCACTTATGAATAGTGACAATAGTGACAAACATTAATTGTGACAACGTTTTTCTTTACGTAGAGCTTGATAAAGATCTACATAGAGCGTAATATTTTTATAATATAAACACTTGTATGTTTTCTTCAGGAACACTCTTGCAAGACACAAATTTAGATTTTGTCCTGAAAGGCGAGTATATCGGACAGCGCTATTTATTCTGTAAGGAACATACCACCAAAGCTATGTACAGTATTGGGCAGCGCTGCTCATCCTGTGTGTGAACATACTGTCTGTACTGTACATAGAGCACAAATGGTTGAGATTACAGAGAAGTATACAAGGAACTAAACTAAGCATTCAGTAACAATAAGATATTGAAAGGCCTATGAGTGTTAGGACTCACCTGCCATGGGTTCAAGGCCCACCTGTTCTGTGATTTGCCTGCAGTCGTGTTATTACGATTTCGAGCAATGGTGGCATGAAACATGGAAGTCAGAAGATCAACAAGCACTAAAAGATAGTGAGGAAGGGAAGGAAGATATCGAAGGAACTAAATGCACCATTCATGCAACAAAGAAGGAAGAAGAGTAATATATTGAAGGAACTGGACACAAAAGCCGTGGGAACTGGCAACACGTCCTCATTGATACTACAGCCCATGGCTCCGACGTCAAGACGTTGTGGAGTTACCCATTATTTAAGTGATGATCAAGTCTTCCCGCTGCTGGATGTAAGCTTCCCGTTTATATAATTTATTTAATGGGGTCTCAGACCTACAATAGCCTAGAGTAAATAATATATATTTTGGTCACCGCTTATATCATGCAGAAATTGACACATTGTATCGCGTGCGATACAGTGTTGAAGTATAAATCAACTGAACTCTCTTACTGAAGAATTCACTTCTGCATGTTATTTCTTAGCGTTAGAATCCACAAGGGAATCTAAGGACCTTCCCTCACTTTAGAGTCCAACCTTAAGTTTTTTTTTTTCGTCCCCTTTCCTTTCCTTGTTCTCTCTCACCCTTAGAATGCAGTCCTTCACATACTTGCATGTATTAACCTTCCTACCATTCAAATCACACATACTGTGAATAGTTTTGGAAGCCGGAGGATCCAAAGGGACCCTTCATGTTTTCAATTTTATATTATCAACAGCAGTAGCTGTTGCTACTGCTGTTGCTATTGCTAGAGAGGGGAGGAGAGAGAGAGAGAGAGAGAGAGAGAGAGAGAGAGAGAGAGAGAGAGAGAATATATTACCTTTAATGAGACATCGTCAACAAGACACTGTTGGTGCCAGCGTTCCACAGGGACGTGTACTTAAGCCATTGTTATGGAATGTCTACTTCAGTGACCTTGAACTCATCCCAGAATCACATGCATATGCAAATGACTATACTTTAACATTTACTTATCCATGGGAGGAAATACCAGCTTACCTTTATACCTTTGATGAGTTCCAGGAGTTTTTCTACTCCCGCTGCTCTCCATTATATCAGTCACCAGCTTACAGCTATATCAGCCTGGGGAAAATAATGGCAAGATACGTTTGTTTCTGAGAAAACACGATGATGGTTTCTTGTCACCATTTGGGTAATGCTGGAGCAGTAGTAAGAATGAATGGAAAAGTGTTGGAACCTGGGGATGAGGCTGATAGCCTTGGGGTGAAATTTGATTTCAGACTGACTATGAAGAACCACGTAGTATATCTCGCAACCAAGGCAGCCAGGAAGCTTACAGCACTTTGACGTATCTCGCATCTGCTCGACAGTAGAGGTTTCAAGACTATACGAGGCACAAGTGCGCTCACACCTTGACTATGCTCCACTTCTTGGATTGCCTGCCCTTCGTCCCACCTACGACTTCTTGACATAATAGAGAACAGAACAAAACGACTCATCTCTCGTCTGGACCCGGCGTATACAGATCTGTCATTTCAGCAGAGCCTTCAACACCGGAGGGATGTGGTTGGCCTTAATGTTATGTAGAAGGACAATATTGTTAAGGTACCACACTTGGCTCCACTTCGTGGTCACCAAGAAGAGAGCTTCTACACAAGACGGGCAGCGGACAGCATCTACATTCTGGTTGTACCCTTCATTTGAGATCACTTATTCCTAGAATGACCCGACTTGTTCTCACAACATACTTTTGATATACCTTTGAAGAGTTTCGAAAGTTTCACTACTCTCGCAGTCCAGGCTCGTCTGGTGCTTGCCTGGCCAACCAGGCTGTTGCTGCTGGAGGCCTGCTGCCCCACATATCCTTCACAGCCTGGTTGATCTGGCACGTTGTGGAGATACTTATCGTGCGGCCAGCAGTAACAGCCTGGTTGATCAGACCCTGATTCACCATGAGGCCTGGTCTCAGACCGCGGGGGCGTTGACCCCCGAAACCCTCTTCAGGTAAACTCCAGGTAATAAGGACATTGATGAAATAAAGTCAGTTGACCTAATGAAATCGATGGCTCACAGATGGCTCCAGTTTCATCGTATTCCCTATTTGTATGTCTCATAGCAATAAAAAGGCTTTCAAATGAGTTGAGGTCGGTAAAGGAAAAAGAGAATATGGGGAGAGGAGTGGAGAGGGAGTGGCGGCACGAGCGTGTGGCGAGTGTTGTGGTGGGTTTTTTTTTTTTGTGTGTGAGTGGGTCGGTTGTGGCCAGTATTGTTCCTGCGCTGAACATCCATTTGTGCTGATGATAGGCTACGGGAGGGCATTCGTGCCAGCCAACTATGTGTACCTGTACCCCGTGGTTGGGGACCCAGGGGCAGGCCCCATGGGTGGGGGGGATCTAGGGGCAGGACACGGGGCTGGTTTGGCCAGGGAAGGGTGTGGAGGAACGCAAGCTACAGGGTCATGTATATGCGAGAGGCATCATGAGAAAGGCAGGAAGGAAGAGACAGATGGTGATGAGAGATGAGGAGAGAGAGAGAGAGAGAGAGAGAGAGAGAGAGAGAGAGAGAGAGAGGATGAGAGAGAACGGAAATAAGAGAGAAAGGATTGGAATGAGAGGTGGGGTTGGCGAGACAAACATACGAACTTATAGGTGAGCAAACTGTCTAAGTAGACCTATGTTAGTGATTAGACAAGCAGGGGAAGGGGATAAGCAAGAATATAGTATAATAAGCAAGTAGACAGGTGAGAGTTTAGCAGACTGAGGTGAGTCAACTGACTGGTAGAAAGGCAGTCTTTAGAATAATAAGCAGGTTTTTGGGATCCAGTTGTCATACGTTGACAGAAGCGAAAAAAAAAAAGACACGTCGTAGAACAAGCTTTTATGGAGACAACGTTTCGCCCGGCTTGAAGTTTTGTTATGAACTGATGAAGCTCCTCACAAAGCGAAACCTTGTCCCAGTAAAACTTTATTCTTTAGCGTGTCCTTTTTTTTTTTTTTTTTAGCAGGCTCTTTTGCTTGTGGTAGAGAGGCAGGCAGTGCTACAGGCAAGCAGGCTTCTTGATAATAAAACTCACATTACCCTAGCCGTAACAATTTTTAACTAACTCACAAATTAAAAATGAAAAGTGGACTATGTTTCAACACACAAATACCCGCAAGTAGGAGAGAGAGAAGCTTATGACGACGTTTCTCTCGACTACGTTTCGGTTGATCCTGGACCATTATCGCGGCTAGTTAATGGTCCAGGATGGACCGAAATGCAGCTATGGAAGATTTTAGGAGGAGTGGCGATGTTTCCAGGGATCATGGCCACGTAGTTGATGGCACAGTCAGGCTGTCACACAAGGGGTATAATACTAACAAATGTATAACAATTATATAAGTACAACATTAGGTACCTTATATTAGGAAATGTATCCTTATACTCGTCTTAAAAACCTTCCACATGCCTCTGAATTATACGTCAGGCAGGCAGTTCGACGTAGGCCTGACACCTTTGTTGACCATGAATGGTTTAGAGACCTTGTCAAGGTCACTGTTGTCTGTTGATTCTCTCGGTATGTGAAGGGTGGGTACTGAAATTACCTACACCCTTTATACTTAATGGGATATATCTTAGTGTGTTTACTGCGTCCTTGATTTTCACTGGGGGTATTATTCCACCGTTTACTGTGTCTCCCGCTCTCTGAGAGGGTGATATTAGTGGGTAAATTTCGAACCAGACCTCCAGTATTTTCCTCGTGAAAATTATGATGCATCTTGCTCGCTGAATACGGATCGAGAGACTTAAAGGCGTAGTAACCCCCCTCTCCTCCCTTCCATTCTCATCTCCCTTCCCCTCTCCTCCCTTCCATTCTCATCTCCCTTCCCCTCTCCTCCCTTCCATTCTCATCTCCCTTCCCTCTCCTCCCTTCCATTCTCATCTCCCTTCCCTCTCCTCCCTTCCATTCTCATCTCCCTTCCCCTCTCCTCCCTTCCATTCTCATCTCCCTTCCCCTCTCCTCCCTTCCATTCTCATCTCCCTTCCCCTCTCCTCCCTTCCATTCTCATCTCCCTTCCCCTCTCCTCCCTTCCATTCTCATCTCCCTTCCCCTCTCCTCCCTTCCATTCTCATCTCACTTCCCTCCCTCCCTTCCATTCTCATCTCCCTTCCCCTCCCTCCCTTCCATTCTCATCTCCCTTCCCCTCTCCTCCCTTCCATTCTCATCTCCCTTCCCCTCCCCTCCCTTCCATTCTCATCTCCCTTCCCTCCCTCCCTTCCATTCTCATCTCCTTCCCCTCCCCCCCTCCCTGCGCAATTTTATTGTGTTATTCTCTGCCTTGTCCGTAATAATAATAATAATAATAATAATAATATTATTATTATTATTATTATTATTATTATTATTATTTTGTTAATACATCGGCCGTCTCCCACCAAGGCAGGGTGACCCGAAAAAGAAAAACTTTCATCATTCACTCCATCACTGTCTTGCCAGAGGGGTGCTTTACACTACAGTTATAAAACTGCAACATTAACACCCACCTTCAGAGTGCCGGCACTGTACTTCCCATCTCCAGGACTCAAGTCCAGCCTGCCTGTTTCCCTGAATCCCTTCATAAATGTTACCTGTTATTATTATTATTATTATCATTTTTATTATTATAGGTTTTCCCCCAGGTTTCCACCCACAATATTCCAGTGACTCTAAGGTGCATATTTACTGCTAGATGATCAGGGGCAGCAGGTGAGCAAGTTTTTACTAGCCCGAGGATCGAACTCGGGCACTGCTATACAAATTTCTTCAAACTGTGTTTGGATTTTGCCTCTACCGCCACCATTCTACACTGTGTTGATCCCGAGAATCTTCACCCCAGTAGCCCGGACTCTGACCAATCCCCCATCACCACCCCATACTTCCTCTACCTCCCTTACTGCCACCATTAGCACTGTACCCCATCAACACCATTTCTACAGCAAACACCACCAAATCACCACCACCAGTTTCTCCAGTTACCACCAATACCACCTCCAGCACACTTCCTCCAATTTCCACCACCAGCACCTCATCCCTCCCCCCATCATCACCAATGCCACCACAAATTCATCACTCACACATTAGAAGTTGCTCACTCTCTTCCCATTCCTCACCAAAGGGTCAGTCTAATTTTTAAACCCTATTCAAACACTCAGATTTAAAGACCCACATGATTTTAGGTTCTATTTCTTGATATCTGCATTTTATGATAATAGTATTGCCAGTGTTTTTACGAAAGATTTTCTGTCTGATAAATTGACATTGACGTGTTCAGCGTTGGTTTATTGGCGTTTTTGAGGTTTTCCTATATTCTTATATAGTTTTTGACAGTGGCAGGTTGAAATAAGGTTGACGCAAGGGCAGCAGTACCAGCAGCTGGTCATTGAACACTGTATGATGCATGTGAAGGCTCGTCCAGAGGTTATGGCACCTTCACTTGGTGGTGTTATTGTGGCCATGTGTGTTGTGCTCATGTAGGTGTTTGTTTCTAGCCACGCCTCTTGATTCATATCGACCGGTTTTACTGATTCCCACCCAGTCTTCAGGGTACGATCATGCCTGCTCTTGAAATTCTATGTTTACCTCCACCAACTCTTCGTTTAGTGCGGTCCAGGCCTCTAGCGCCTCATCATACCTACTCTTGCAATTCTCTATGGTCTTTCCTTCCATTCTTTTTGTTTAGTGCGTTCGCTCTACCACCCCGAGACTGGAAAAAAAAACTCCTGACATTCCTGCGGCTGGTTTGTGTCCCTTGACCTCTCTCATCTCAGATATCCACTGTATTCTGAGTGATTTCTCTCTTCGAGCGTCATCAGGTAAAACTTACTAATTTTGCCTCTCCTCATAGTTCTTTTCCTACAGTTCCCGCTGTATTATTGTGTCACAGAAGTAACTAATATCACAGACTTTACTTATTTCTCAAGTGGAAGAACTGAAGTTTGGGTATGAACAAACTTTTATTGGGACTATTTTCCACTCAGGGTTGAACTTTGTTAAATCGTACAGAGGATGTTATTTGTTAATGGCATCAGGTATTATTTTATTAACAATGAAGACAAGTAAGCGAAAGAAACAAAATACGAAGTAGAAAAAGACATGGTCGTATATCGCAACGTATTGGGCAGACATCTACAAGAATACCTTTGAATACCTTTGAAGAGTTTCGAGAGTATCTACTCTCTGAGCCCGGCCATGGGCCAGGCTCGTCTGGTGCTTGCCTGGTCAACCAGGCTGTTGCTGCTGGAGGCCCGCTGCCCCACATATCCATCACAGCCTGGTTGATCTGGCACCTGGTGAAGATATTTGTCCAGTTTCCTCTTGAAGGCTTCTACACTGGTTCCAGCCGTGTTTCGGATATCTTCTGGTAAGATGTTGAATAGTCTGGGACCCCGGATGTTAATACAGTGCTCCCGTATTGTCCCCACCGCACCCCTGCTCCTCACTGGATTTATTTTACACTTTCTCCCATATCTCTCACTCCAGTATGTTGTTATGGCAGTGTGCAGATTTGGGACCAGGCCCTCAAGTACTTTCCATGTATATATTATCATGTATCTCTCTCTCCTCCGCTCCAATGAGTACATGTTCAAGACTTGAAGGCGTTCCCAATAATTTAGATGTTTCAATGGCTCAATGTGAGCCGTAAACGATCTCTGGATTTGTTCCAGCTCTGCTATTTCTCCTGCCCTGAACGGGGCCGTCAGCACTGAGCAGTATTCTAAGTGAGGGAGCACTAGCGATTTGAATAGTGTCACCATCGGCATTATTTCCCTTGTTTTGAAAGTTCTCAATACCCACCCCGTCATCTTCCTGGCTGTTGTGATCTTTGTCTTGTTATGGTCTTTAAACGACAGATCAGCAGACATAATTATTCCCAAGTCCTTTACGTGTTCCTTTCGTTCTATGTGGTGACCCTCTTGCGTTTTGTATATAGTGTTCCTTTTGAGTTCTTCATTTTTCCATACCTAAGCAGCTGAAACTTATCACCATTGAACGTCATGTTGTTCTCCACTGCCCATTGGAAGACCCTGCTTATGTCCTCCTGTAATTTTTCAGTGTCCTCTACCGTAGTGACTTTCATGCTTATTTTAGTGTCATCTGCAAATGATGATACAAAAGTGTGCTGGGTGTTTTTATCTATGTCTGCTATGAGGATTAGAAACAGCAGAGGTGCCAGGACAGTACCTTGGGGCACTGAGCTTTTGACATCGCTGATGCTGGATCTTGCCCTGTTCACTACTACTTTTTGTGTTCTTTGTGTTAGGAACTCAAAAATCCATCTGCCTACCTTCCCCGTAATGCCTATGGCCCTCATTTTGTGCGCTATCACTCCATGATCGCATTTGTCAAACGCCTTTGCAAAATCTGTGTAAATCACATCTGCGTTTTGGTCGTCCTCCAATGCCTCTGTAATTCTGTCATAATGGTTCAGCAGCTGTGACAGGCATGATCGACCCGCTCTAAAGCCATGCTGGTTCGGGTTATGTTGGTTGTGCTGGTCCATGAACTTTGTAATCTGCCGTCTCATCACTCTTTCAAAGATTTTTATGATGTGAGAAGTGAGGGCTACTGGTCTGTAATTTTTAGCTAGTGCTCTACTACCTCCTTATGCAAAGGAGCTATGTCTGCACTCTTTAAGGCCTCTGGAATTTCACCTAGATCTAAGCTCTTTCTCCACAGAATACTAAGGGCTCTTGCTAATGGTACTTTGCACTGCTTTATAAATAAAGCATTCCATGAATCTGGTCCAGGTGCTGAGTGAGTGGGCATGTTGGCCATTTCTTTTCGAAATCTATGGGATTTGTACTAATGTCGGTTAGGTGGTCTGCGCAGCCTTCTGCTGGAGTGAAAATATTTCTGCATTTTCTACCTTGCTGTCATTTAGTGGGTTGCTGAACACTGACTCATACTGTTCTTTTAGAATTTCACTCATTTCCTGTTCATCGTCCGTATACGAATCTCCTCTCAATAATGGTCCAATTCTACAGGTAGTTCTTAGCTTGGATTTTGCATAGGAGTAGAAATATTTTGGGTTTCTTGCAATATCCTGTATGGCTCTTTGTTCCCTTTGTACTTCTTCTGTCAGGTATGACATCTTAAGTTTTGCTCTAATTCCGTGATCTCTCGGTTAAGGCTATCTCTCTTCTGTTCCAACATAACTGTGTTTTTCAGCAATTCAGTAACCCGTTTTCTTCTCCTGTACCATCTCCTACGCTCTCTCTCTATATCTGATCTTCTTCGGGGTTTCCTCAATGGTACGTGTTTCATACATACCTTGTATGCTTCTGTATTCAGCTTCTCTAGGCACTGGTGATGTTCCTACAAGATGATAATCTGTGTGTGTGTGTGGGGGGGGGGAGGGGTAATGTTCACATTGATCTGACCAGTGATGCACTGACCTCTCACGGCGTCTAGTCTCATTTTTCCTTTAGAATTTGTGCTTTTTAATTTGCATAATGATTATATATTACATATACATGTCGTGCCGAATAGGTAAAACTGGTCAATTAGCAAGAACTCATTTAAAATTAAGTTCTTTCTAAAAATTTATCTTATACATTTAAAGATGGATTTTTTCATTGTTAATGCAAAAATTAATATTTTTTTTTCCAAAAGAACCTTAGAAAACTTACCTAACCTTTTTATAACAAGCGCAATTTAATTTAGCTTAATCCAAACTAAATATATTTTAGATAAGTTTTCAATAATTTAATAATAAACACAATGAAATATTTTTTTTTCGTTAAGTTCAGAATGATTTTTGCGAAATTATTGCAAAAACAAATTTTCGCTTGCCTTATTCGGCTATTTAAGCCAAAATAGCAAATTTTACCTATTCGGCACGACACACACACACACACACACACACACACACACACTCTTCAGCCACAGAGTAGTCAGGAAGTGGAATAGTCTAGAGAAAGACATAGTGCAGGCAGGAACCATACACAGTTTTAAGACGAGGTATGATAAAGCTCATGGAGCAGGGAGAGCAGATACCCAGTAGCAGGCAGCGCAGAGGCGGGGCCAGGAGCTGAGTATCGACCCCTGCAACCACAATTAGGTGAGTACACACACGGTAGCCTGGTGGCTAAAGCTCTCGCTTCATGCACGGAGGGCCCAGGGTTCAATTCCCGGCGGGGCGGAAACATTTCGAAGTGTTTCCTTGCACACACACACACACACACACACACACAACAGGCCTAAGTGTCTAATCGACATGTGCCTAGGATAAAATGGTAACTAACACACATAATGGTGTCGTCAGCTGGACTTAATAAGGTACAATAGTATCATCACTGGTAAAGTGACGTTACATCCATGATCTTTGCGCAAACTTCTGTTGAATTGGTCGCAAATTATCATGTTGAAATTGTATTGCCCTGCAGATAAATTGAAATTTGCGACTGATGCACTAGGCAAGGTTCCACAACTCGTCTTTCTCTATGATTATAGGTTTTTCAAGAGCAGTTTCCAGTGATCATTTTATATGTTGTGGCCGCTGTCACGTACACGGCAGAAAACACCACTGTTGTCATTGACTCTTTGGACGAGTGTAGGAAAATAATCAGAGGAGAAAAATTCAGACAAAGAATCGGGAAAAACTAGACCTAACCTAGCCAAAATTGTGACACTTTTTCTGTGACCTTTTTTCCCTGTGATTGATTAGTCATTGTTTTGATGTCTCTTTTGTGTTTGTATATGCGATTATTGAAACTTCGACTTCCTTGTGCTTAACAATACTTTATTACATGTAAACTACAGTTTGTATACTACGCAAAGAAATAAAAATTTTGAATTTGAATTTTTAAATTGAACCATTGTTCCCCTATCCCTTCCATTCTTGCATCACTTCTGCTCCCTAATCCCTTCCACTTCCCTTCTCACTTCCATTCCCAAATCACTTCCGTACCCTCCATTCCTTCCATTCCCTCATCCTCTTTACAGTAAAAGTTGCTAGGTCTCGCTTTTGATTGTTGAATGTCATGATGGCCCCACATCATGTTGCTGAGAGCCAGCTGTCTCACTCATCTGACCTTACTAAGCATATTATACTCATGGAGTAGATAGACGAACCCTCCTCAGTTTCGTACAGCTCTAATTAAAGGGAGAAAGCACGTATCCTATTTTAACTTGTACTTTTAACTGTTAATAGTCACTGTGTATGCCACATTAATGACCACTCTTTAGGAACTTTAAAATTCCTTTAGTTTTTCATTATAAGACAAATTTATGCATCTACTAAAGTCTTTGGATATGGAAACTTATATTGCATCAAATGGTTCCTGTAAACAAAGTGAACTCTTAAAATATAAATACCTCATCTCATCAAAGGTTCCTGAAAAGGTTTTATGTCGTAATTAAGGAAAATGGATCACGCCTCAGAAGACCAAGCAAAAAATAATCATGACAAAATACTTAGGGGACTGTGTAGATGAAGAGGTAGTGGGAAAAAAATTGTAGGTACAACTGAAAAAAAGTAAATGATAGGGACAGAGAGATTCGGAGACAAGCACGCCAGGTAATTAAAGATTGAAAGGCTGGGTCAGGAGCTGTAGCTCACCCCTCTCTAGAAAATGCACAGAGAACTTTCACTGCCCGTATACATTCAATCAAAAGTCTTCCATCGTTCTCTGTATTGGACAGGTCGCAAGACCTGACAGCCTCAACGCTCCCTGACAGTCTGATTACCGAATATCCTCACACCGATGCCACAGCTCTGCACCCCACCAGAGTTCTTCCCAAAGTCCCTCTCCTTAGCGAGAGTGAGTTCAGGTAAGACCCTTGGAAGGTGAGCGGGGAAGTGGTGATAGGGAAAGAATAGGTTGGTGTTAGCTATTTTTGTCTTGAGCTTATAAAGGCCTCCACACCCCCAATAACTTCTAACTAGAGGTCAGCTTCCATGGGAACTAAAGCATCCTTCAGGTACAACTCTGTGAGTACACAAATACTCGCACCTCCCTTAAAATAATTTAAGGACGTTGCTGGGAAGATCAATTAAATCAGAGCATCGACTGATGCCTGTTTGTGTGTTTCTGTGAAGACGGAGAAATGCGGGAGTTTTCATTTTATTAGGTGGGTTATTTGCGTTTTACGGGCAGGTAACAGGCCATGGTCAGGCCGACAGCGCGAACGACCTTTAAGGTCGACCTGGGAAACCACCGCTAATTGTTTAACACCCCTTCCTCACTGTATGAGACAGACTACTTATAACGAGGGTCTTAGTCATGTAATGACTATGTCGAGCTTTTGTTCATGTCACCCAGGTCTTTTTCTGACTTATCGGTCCACATTGAGTTAAGTGTTCAGTATATTTCTCTCTCATATTTCATAACCTAAAATGAGGTTGCGTGCATTAAATAATGAAATTTGACACTGTAGTAAAATGGGAGACTTCAGTACGGTGATGAGTATACCGTTAGCATACTATTGTGGGTCGTCGTCGTCATCGTCATAGCACCGTAACGTCCTTTGCCGATGACACCAGAATCTCTTATGAGTGGCTTCCGTCGTAGATACAGCGAATCTTCAGGTGGATATAAATCAAGTCTTCCAGTAGGGCTCCGACAACAATATGATGTTTAACGAAGGCAAGTTGCAGTTGCTCCGCTTTGAAAAAATGGAGGAAATAAAGACTAACAGACTACAGGACAACCTCAAATCATTTAGTAGAGCGAAAGTCCCATGTGCGAGACTTAGGAGTAATGATGTTGGAAGGTCTCACATTCAAAAATTACAACAATATTGTCGTTGCTACCGTAAGCAAAATGATAGGCTAGATAACCAGAACTTACAAGACAAGAGATCCTACGTTAGTGATGATACTCTAAGTCACTTGTTCTTTCCAGGCTAGAGTGCTGTTGTATACTAATAGCTGCCTTCAAGGCAGGCGAGATTGCTGAGCCGGGAAACGTACATACAACTTTCACTGCTCGTATACACTTAGTCAAACATCAGAATTACCAGAAACGCTTGAAGCCCCTTGAATTGTATTCCCTGGGACGTAGGCGAGAGAAGTATATAATTGACAGCTGGAAAATCCTAGAGGAACTGGTCCCTCAAAAACTGGTCATCTCAAAAATCTCGAATATTATCCTAACTCTACAAGACTTTGAAAAGGCAATAAATGACATGCCCATGCACTCTGCCCCAGGCCCAGACTCATGGAACTCCGTGTTCATCAAATATTGCAAGAAGCCCCTGTCGCGTGCCTTCAACAATCTATGGAGAGGGAGCATGGACACAGGGGTCATCCCACACTCACTAAAAACAACAGACATAGCCCCACTCTACAAAGGTGGCAGTAAAGCAATTGCAAAGAACTATTGACCGATAGCACTAACATCCCATATCATAAAAATCTTCGAGAGGGTTCTAAGAAGCAAGATTGCCAACCACCTAGATACCCAGGGCAACATGGGTTTAGAGCAGGTCGCTCCTGCCTGTCCCAGCTACTGGACCACTATGACAAAGTCCTGGATGCTGTAGAGGATAAACAAAATACAGATGTAGTATACGCAAAAGCTTTCGACAAGTGTGACCATGGTGTAATAACGCACAAAATGCGTGATATAGGAATAACAGGAAAAGTTGGTAGATGGATCTATAACTTCCTGACAAATAGAACACAAAGAATAATAGTAAACAGAGTAAAATCCGAGGCAGCTACGTTGAAAAGCTCTGTTCCACAAGGCACAGTACTCGTTCCCATTCTATTCCTCATCCTCATATCTGACATAGACAGAGATGTAAGCCATAGCTCTGTGTCTTCCTTTGCGGATGACACCCGGATTGCCATGACAGTGACCTCCATCGAAGACACCGCAAGACTCCAAGCGGACATAAACCAAATCTTCAAATGGGCCACTCAAAGCAATTTGAAGTTCAATGAGGAGAAATTTCAACTACTCAATTATGGAAAACGTGAGGAAATTAAAAATATATCAGGGTATACGACAAATTCTAACCAAACAGTAGAACGAAAAAGTAACGTGAAGGACCTGGGAGTGATAATGTCAGAGGATCTCGCCTTCAAAGACCACAACAATGTATCTACCACATCTGCTAGGAAAATGATAGGATGGATAATGAGAACCTTCAAAACTAGAGACGCCATGCCCATGATGATTATCTTCAAATCGCTTGTTCTCTCTAGGCTGGAATACTGCTGTACACTAACGGCCCCCTTTAAGGCTGGCGACATTGCTGACCTGGAGAGTGTACAAAGAACTTTCACTGCACACATAAGTATGATAATGCACCTAAATTACTGGGAACGGTTGAAGGTCCTTGATCTGTATTCCCTAGAACGCAGGCGAGAGAGATATATGATAATATACACTTGGAAAATCCTAGAGGGATTAGTACCAAACTTGCACACGAAAATCACTCCCTATAAAAGCAAAAGACTCGGCAGGAGATGCAACATTCCCCCAATGAAAAGCAGGGGCGCCACGAGTACATTGAGAGACAAAATAAGTGTCCGGGGCCCAAGACTGTTCAATTGCCTCCCAGCTTACATAAGGGGGATTACCAATAGACCCATGGCTGTCTTCAAGAAGGCACTGGACAGGCACCTAAAGTCAGTACCTGACCAACCAGGCTGTGGTTCGTACGTCAGTTTGCGTGCGGCCAGCAGTAACAGCCTGGTTGATCAGACCCTGATCCACCATGAGGCCTGGTCTCGGACCGGGCCACGGGGGCGTTGACCCCCGAAACCCTCTCCAGGTAAACTCCAGGTAAGCCTGAACACTGAAATCACTCCGTAAGATTGTGCAAAATACTTCTACTTAAAAGCAGGGAAGCAGCGAGTAAAGGTTACCAACTCTTCAGTGCCCTACCTTCGTGCATAAGGAAAATTACGAACCTCAGGCGGTCTTCAAGAGGGAACACGACTAGTTCTTGAAATCAATGTCTGACCATCCGGGCTGTGGTTCGTATGTTGGACTGTGTGCGGCCAGCAGTGACAGCCTGGGTGATCGGGCCCTGATCTGGTACCGGGCTGCAGGGGCGTTGATCCCTGGAAACGTCCTTCAGGTATCTTCTCACTCCCCTCCTCTCCCTTTCTCCTCCTCTTCCTTCTCTCCTCCTCTTCCTCCCTCTCTCCTCCTCATCCTTCTCCTCCTCTGATGTTTTACTGGGGGATGATTAATCTTATTGCCTGACACGCACTGACTTGGTCAGTGTAGATGGAGGATATCCTGCTTCACCAGAGGTCCAGGTATTATAGCCTGCAGCTGGTGTGGCCAAGTGTGGTCAGCCTGCAGCTGGTGTGGCCAGGTGTGGTCAACCTGCAGCTGGTATGGCCAAGTGTGGTCAACCCGCAGCTGGTATGGCCAAGTGTGGTCAACCCGCAGCTGGTATGGCCAAGTGTGGTCAACCCGCAGCTGGTATGGCCAAGTGTGGTCAACTTGCAGCTGGTGTGGCCAAATATGGTCAACCTACAGCTGGTATGGCCAAGTGCGGTCAACTTACAGCTGGTGTGGCCAAGTGTGGTCAACCTGCAGCTGGTGTGGCCAAGTGTGGCCAACCTACAGCTGGTGTGGCCACATGTGGCAGGTATATCGCACAAAGGTAAGTGTGACCAGGTGTGATGTGAAATGTTGCGGACATAGAGTATGTCAGTGAACACGTCTAGCACGTCCGTGAACACGTCGATCACGTCAGTGAACACGTCTAGCACATCAATGAATACCTAACACGTCTAGCACATCAGTGAACACTTCGAGCACGTCATTGAACATTTCGAGCACGTCAGTGAACGCGTCTAGCACATCAGTGAACATCTAACACGTCTAGCACATCAGTGAACACGTCGAGCAAGTTAGTGAACACTTTGAACACGTCTAGCTCATCAGTAAATACGTAGCACGTCAGTGAACAAGTGGAGCACGGTAGTGAACACGTGTAGCACATCAGTGAACACCTAACACGTCAGTGAACACGTTTAGCACGTCAGTGAACACACCTAGTGCGTCAGTGAACACGTTGAGCACGTCAGTGAACACATTGCGTCAGTGAGCGCGTCAAGCACGTCAGAGAACACATTGCGTCAGTGAACGCGTCAAGCACGTCAGAGAATACATTGCGTCAGTGAACGCGTCAAGCACGTCAGTGAACACATTGCGTCAGTGAACGCGTCAAGCACGTCAGTGAACGCGTCAAGCACGTCAGAGAACACATTGCGTCAGTGAACGCAACTATCGCAGCGACCGTCCAGGACAACCTATCCTTATTTTGCGAACATAATTTAATTCCGATGTTTGAAACGTCAACACTTGCCGTAGACTAACAAAATTTTTCTCTTTATTGCCACTTATATTAAGCTGGGATACACAAATACATGTCAAAAACGTGTATTTAATTAAGGCTGCATGTAACTTGTTCACCACCACCAGTCAAGAGTACCGTAATGCTGTGAAGTAAACTCTGAGCATCCACAAACCTCGTTCCACCTCGCAGCGAGGTTGCCGAACATGGCCAGGAAACGTTCGAATGTGCACGATTATCAGTGGTGGTGTTGGTATGTGGTGCACATGGAGGACCTACGATAGACATTTGGCCTGTTGTGTGTAGGGGGTGGGGCAGCGTGTACACTGAACACTGGTAGCATGGAGTGTTCAGGACGGTGTGTACATTGAACACTGGTAGCATGAAGTGTTCAGAGTAACGTGTTCATTTGTCACACTTGTACTTCTGTAAAACCCGAGACCAATTTACATTTTTTTTTTCTTGACTTGTAGGATGTTGCATCCTGCAACATCCTACAACATCTTATAACTTCCTGTAACATCTTGTTAAATTTTGCAACATCTTGCAACATCCTGTAACAACTTGCAACACACTGTAACATCTTAAAACACTATAACATCTTGCCATATTCTATAACATCCTGCTCTCTTACAGACATTATGCAGTGTGGGGTGGTCGCAATACCGTTACACATGTCATGCAAAAGTCCAAGCTGAATAATTTTAGTGAGAGTTCCCACGGGTCGAGGAGGCCCCAGGGTAGATGGTGGGAAGGCAAAGAAAGGAGAGGAATAAGAGGAGGCACAGGAAGAAGAAAGTTTTTTTTTTTGTAGGTGGTGAGAATGAAAAACACCGCCTCTATTGTCAGGTGGAGAGTACAACCTCTGTCACAGGGTCGGCGGGTAATCACCCCCGCGAGCAGGTCCCAGACCAGGCTTCCTCGTTGACGACCTGGTCAGTTGAATTGTTGGTCATAGTAAGCATTCTGACGGAGGCACACAGCCTAACTACTACTGATCAAGAACTGCCTGGAGAAACTCATCAGGTTCTGTCTTAAAGACAGTTGCGGGTCTGTTGGAAATTCCTCAAAGGTTTGAATGGTGCAGAAAGGACTTCGAACCTTTATGCTTGCGAGTTCTTTTAGTATAGTTTCAGTGAATAGTCCTAGAATTCTCTTAGTGTAATTTAAGTGAGGTGACCTGAAGTTCTCTTGTTGCAGTTTCAATGTGCAGTTCTCAACTTATTTTCTCCAGCATTCTCAAGGTTTAAATTATGATGCATCTTTCTTACCTGCATTCCATGGAATACAAATTTGAGAGATATTTCTGGCATTTCCTATAATTTAGTTGTTTGAATTTTTTTATATGGTCAGTGAAATTACTATATGTATTCTCCAGATCTGCAGTTTTGCTTCACTTAGATGGAAGTGTTAATGTAAATCAGTATTCCAGTCTAGAGAGTAAGTGTCTTAAGGAGTATCATCATTAGTTTGTCATCACTTGTTTTCAAGGGTATTATTATCCAGCTTATTCTTTTCATGAGAGATAACACATCTAAGCTCATTAACAATTGAAGGATAAATACCATAGACACACTCACTCACCCAGCTCCTACCACTACCTCAACGGTAACACATATACCATACATGCTTAACACCTAGTGTAATAATACACACCAGATTCTGCCCACTATCCATCTCTATAGATAGTATATTCTTCATCGAGCTACCCATCACCCACCACTGTAGCACAATGGTGATGTATCCAATTTTGCTAAATATAAAGAAAATGTACAGTACCTTTCGATTACTATCTCATTAAAAGATGAGTAAATAAAGTTTAGTATGTATCGCGTCATAACGTGATGTTTGAGGTTTTCCACTTTTTTTACAAAAACAAATGATTTCGTTTTTCATGTCCTAATATCATGCCACACAGGTTTTGTTTATTCATTAGAATTTACACGAATATCTGTATATCAGTTATGGAAGTGGGAAAAAAATGTGTGGATATGAATAAAAGACAGTGGGAAAAGTATTGGAAAAGTGAACTGAATATGAACCTTATAGATTTGCTGTAGAAGGTTCGTTAAAGCCTATCGACTACAATAGGGCTGACTGTCACCTCTTTACTACCAGTCAAGAACATTTTATTCCCCTAAAATAGAGATTAAAGTAAACTGAGGGTATATACATTGAGAGCAATACACCTTTCGGTGTATATATCCTGCTGGAGTAGAAATTCTCATGCTGCTGTTTTTTTGTTAGTGAAAGTTCTTGCTACTACATCTCCAAGTTCAGCTTCGTCAAGTGAAAGTTAGTCTTAAGACTTGAATTAGATGTCATTTGTTAATTCAATAATAATTAATCCTATACATAAAAAGAGCAACGCAAGATACAATAATATTGATAGTGAAGAGTAATTAATGTACCTAAAAACAAATGCAGGTCGGTCACCCCAGATTACATTTTTGTCTCTGCCGTTTTCTGTCAGTTGAAGTGTAATGAGTTTTCTGTGTTGACTCAGCATGGGGTAAACTATTGGCTTGGTGCGGTGCATACTCTGATTTAGTTTTTTTTTTTTATTTACGTAAACCACAAACAAAATTAATTACATTGCATACAGGTAGTTTGAGCTTCAACATGCTTAATTACAAATTTCATGAAGCATTTGAATAATATAGGTTCGCTTATTCTTAGTTGCCTAACAGTAACCTATATTTGATTTGAGTTGTGATAAGATTTGTTTTGATTTTTAACCCGGAGGGTTAGCCATCAAGGACAACTTAAGAAAGTCAATTCGTCATCGTGAGTTACTGTTGTATATCAGAGTTACTGAGGTGTATCAGAGTTGCTAGGGAGGGGAGGGGGATTATAGCAGCAGCTCGCAACTCCAGGGGTCAAGGTCGTCTCTCTCTTACCTCTTCTATTATACCATCTTTACCAACCATCCTCGCCACTTAATCCACTTCATTCTTCGTGTGTCCTCACTTGTTCCTTACCCCTCCATCGTCTCCCTACATCACTCTTTCCTCACCTCTCCATCATCTCCCTACATCACTCTTTCCTCACCCCTCCGTCGCTTCCCTACATCACTCTTTCCTCACCCTCCATCCTCTCCCTACATCACTCTTTCCTCACCCTCCATCGTCTGTCTACTTCACCCAATTCTTGACCTCTCCTTCCCGGTGTTTAATGATATTAGAAGGGTTCACTGGCCCATAAAAACCTAGAGGTATTAGTCCGAAATACGTCAGTAAATTCTCTAGTAGTTCTCTTAGAAGATGCAATTGTTACCAATGTACATCTTGAGTAGTGTATGAAGGAGGACACGGGAGAATAGAATAACATTGGGTAGTGTAGGAAGGAGGGGCACGGGAGAATAACAGTGGGTGATGTATGAAGGAGCGGCACGGGTGAAAAAGATAACAATGGTGATGTATGAAGGAGGGGAACAGGATACCTGAAGGATGCTTCCAGGGGTCAACGCCCCTAGGACCCGGTCTTGTTCTCCAGAAAGAACAAGATAACATCACCAGGAAGCGTCTGCCTGGTTGCCATGACGACGGATGCTGCTCGTGACGTATGAATTTTGTTGCCGTCAGTATGGAATGCGTATCTCTCCGGCCCTTCATCCACTCACTACACTACTCCAGGTCTCCTGTACCACTCGCTACACTACTCCAGGTCTCCTCTACCACTCGCTACACTACTCCAGGTCTCCTCTACCACTCACTACACTACTCCAGGTCTCCTCTACCACTCACTACACTACTCCAGGTCTCCTCTACCACTCACTACACTACTCCAGGTCTCCTCTACCACTCGCTACACTACTCCAGGTCTCCTCTACCACTCACTACACTACTCCAGGTCTCCTCTACCACTCGCTACACTGTTCCAGATTTATACCAGTCACTACACTGTTCCAGATTTATACCAGTCACTACACTGTTCCAGATTTATACCAGTCGCTACACTGTTCCAGATTTATACCAGTCACTACACTGTTCCAGATTTATACCAGTCACTACACTGTTCCAGATTTATACCAGTCGCTACACTGTTCCAGATTTATACCAGTCACTACACTGTTCCAGATTTATACCAGTCACTACACTGTTCCAGATTTATACCAGTCACTACACTGTTCCAGATTTATACCAGTCACTACACTGTTCCAGATTTATACCAGTCGCTACACTGTTCCAGATTTATACCAGTCACTACACTGTTCCAGATTTATACCAGTCACTACACTGTTCCAGATTTATACCAGTCACTACACTGTTCCAGATTTATACCAGTCACTACACTGTTCCAGATTTATACCAGTCACTACACTGTTCCAGATTTATACCAGTCACTACACTATTCCAGATTTATACCAGTCACTACACTGTTCCAGATTTATACCAGTCACTACACTGTTCCAGATTTATACCAGTCACTACACTGTTCCAGATTTATACCAGTCACTACACTGTTCCAGATTTATACCAGTCACTACACTGTTTCAGATTTATACCAGTCACTACACTGTTCCAGATTTATACCAGTCACTACACTGTTCCAGATTTTATCACTCACTGCAGTCACAAACACCATCTAAAATATTCAAAACCAGTCACTAGGTACTGTTCACAGTATCCCAATAGACCACTTTCCTATTGGTTGCTAGGCCGGGCTGGGAGGAAAACACGTCACAGTAATATTACATGGTATCCTACCTTCACCCACTTTCTATAACCGGGTTAGGTAGATTAAAGACGTGTACAGATATATGCGTGTGCTCTCTTCCCACTTTCACTTCCTAGTAGTTCTACTTCTTCGATCCCATTACTTGTGCTCTCTCTTCCCCACCTCATTACCTGTGCTCTCTCTTCCCCACCTCATTACCAGTGCTCTCTCTTCCCCACCTCATTACCTGTGCTCTCTCTTCCCCACCTCATTACATGTGCTCTCTCTTCCCCACCTCATTACCTGTGCTCTCTTCCCCACATCATTACCTGTGCTCTCTCTTCCCCACCTCATTACCAGTGCTCTCTCTTCCCCACCTCATTACCTGTGCTCTCTCTTCCCCACCTCATTACCTGTGCTCTCTCTTCCCCACCTCATTACCTGTGCTCTCTCTTCCCCACCTCATTACCTGTGCTCTCTCTTCCCCACCTCATTACCTGTGCTCTCTCTTCCCCACCTCATTACCTGTGCTCTCTCTTCCCCACCTCATTACCTGTGCTTCTCTTCCCCACCTCATTACCTGTGCTCTCTCTTCCCCACCTCATTACCTGTGCTTCTCTTCCCCACCTCATTACCTGTGCTCTCTCTTCCCCACCTCATTACCTGTGCTCTCTCTTCCCCACCTCATTACCTGTGCTCTCTCTTCCCCACCTCATTACCTGTGCTTCTCTTCCCCACCTCATTACCTGTGCTCTCTCTTCCCCACCTCATTACCTGTGCTCTCTCTTCCCCACCTCATTACCTGTGCGCTCTCTTCCCCACCTCATTACTTGTGCTCTCTCTTCCCCACCTCATTACTCTCTCTCTTCCTCTCTCTCTCTCTCTCTCTTCCTCGTCTTCCTACCCACCCCGTCAGGGATTTTATCATTACTTGTGGTTTTTTTTTTCCACTTCGTTACTAACAGTTGTTTGTAACTAGAACTGAATGTCTTCCTTAATCCTTTTACTTTCACTTCTTTCTTTTCCATCGACGCCTTTCGCTTCGTATTCCTCCATGCTCTTTACTTTCACTGTAGCTACCACTTTATACAATAAGCTGGCATATCAGTCGCTCTAAAAATACGCATATCTACAAGTCTACCCATCATCTGTTTATCCATCAGTACATGGTCTAGCAAACAGGTGTCATTGTGCATATCAGGTCTCGTATGCATATCCCCCTTTTTATTATTATTAAACACCTCTCTATACATATTTAGAGGCTCTTGATTATCACTAATCCCTGGCACTCCAAACTTATTGTGCCCACCACAACATCTTCATTAGAATTTAGGTCCTGTTGAACAGTTATTCTCATTTGCTTCAAAACTCTCTAAGCATTCACCTAACACCTCCCATAATCTTTCTTGTCTCAACACTCATCTCTTCACAAAGTTCATAAACAATTACTATAACCCACTTCTGAGATCCGACTTTTACTCTAATCCACATAATTCCCGAATTTAGGCAGATATGTTCTTCCTTTCTTTCCATAGTTGATACTTGAATATCACTGCTACTCCTCCTTCAGCTATAGATCTCTCAGATACACTCTATTTAACCCAATTTACATCTCCCTTTTCAAATTCTGCCACTCCTAGACTTGTTTCGTTGGTGCTAGAACATCAAAGCTTACTTTCTTTCATAACATTAACAGTCATTTCTCTATCATGTATACTACATCCACTTACATTCAAACAATATATATTTAAAATTTCTTGCTTTGTCGTTTTAGATCAATTATGATACAGAAGAAGGGGTTACTGAAGAGTTCAGAAGGGAACTCACATGAGTGTATATATACACACAAGTACATGTACATTCACATGCATGTAGTGTACAGTATACTGGTTGTTAGTATTAGTTGCAAGATTTACCTGCCATCTTATATGTTTATGAGACAGACAGAGAATACCAGCTATCTTGTCAGAGTGTAAAACATTTAACAGGTTTGTCTTTAGCATTCGTATGTATATACATACACTCATACATTACATACCTTTATATCTTTGATGAATTTCGAGAGTCTCTGTACTCCCGGAGCCCGGCCATGGGCCAGGATTCTCTGGTGGTAGCCTGGTCAACCAGGCTGTTGCTGCTAAGGCCCGCTGCCCCACATATCCATTACAGCCTGGTTGATCTGGCACCTTTTGAAGATACCTGTCCAGTTTCCTCTTGAAGACTTGTACACTTTTTCCAGCACCCGCACGCAAAACGCACACGCAAAACACGCGCACACACGCAAAACACACATACACGCAAAACGCACACACACGCAAAACGCACACACACGCAAAAAACACACACACACACACACACGCGCGCGCGCAAAACACAAAAAAACACGCGAGCAAACACACACAAACACAAACATACACACATACACAAACACGCACCCACACACACACACACTGGGTAGACTGTATTTTCTTGAACTGTAAGAAGGCTTTCGACACACTTCCGCACAAGAGATTAGTGCAAAAGCTAGAGGAGCAGGCAGGAATAACAGGAAAGGCACTGCAGTGGATCAAGGAATACATACCTGACAGGAAGGAAACAACGAGTGTTGGTACGTGACGAGGTGTCAGACTGGGCTTCTGTGACGAGCGGTGATTCCACAGGGGTCAGTTCTAGGGCCAGTGCAGTTTCTAGTATATGTGAATGACATGACGAAAGGGATAGATTCAGAGGGATTCCTGTTTGCAGACAGCGTGAAGCAAATGCGGGAATTCAGGTAGGACTACAAAGACATTTGTACAGGCTGCAAGCCTGGTCCAACAATTGGCTCCCTGGAGTTTAACCCTACCATGTGCAAAGTCTTGAAGATTGGGGAAGGTCAGAGAAGACCGCAGACGGACTACAGGCTAGAGGGCCAAAGGCTTCAAACCTAACACAAGGAAAATGATCTTGGAGTGAGTATCATACCGACCACATCTCTTGAGGCGCACATCAACCACATAACTGCAAACATAAGAATAGTGTTTCAACACCTGAGTGAGGAGTCATTCAGGATGCTGTACAGAGCCTACGTCAGGCCCATATTGGAGTATGCAGCACCAATATGGAACCCACACCTGGTCAGGCTCGTCAAGAAATTAGAGAAAGTGCAAAGGTTTGCAACAAGACTAGTGCCTCTAGTGCCTGACGACACTAGAGGACAGGAGGGATAGGGATGACATGAGAACGACATATAAATTACTGGGAGGAATTGACAAGGTGGATAGAGACAGAATGTTTCAGAGATGGGACACAGGAACAAGGGGTCACAACTGGGATTTGAAAACTCAGATGAGTCACAGGGATGTTAGAAAGTATTTCTTCAGTTATAGAGTTGTCAAGAAGTGGAACAATCTGAAGAGTGATGTAATGTAGGCAGGATCCATATATAGCTTTAAGAAGAGGTACGATGAAGCTCATGAAGCAGAGTGGACCAAGTACCGACTAGCGAAGAGACGGGGCCAGGAGCTGTGAATCGACCCCCTTCAACCAAAATAGGTGAGCGCGCGCGCCCACACACACACACACAGCACACACACACACACACACACACACACACACACACAGACAAAGGTTTGCAACAAGACTAGTCCCGAAGCTAAGGGGTATGGCCTACGAGGAGAGGTTAAGGGAAATCGACCTGACGACACTGGAGGACAGGAGAGATAGAGGGGACATGATAACGACATATAAAATACTGAGAGGAATTGACAAGGTGGACAGAGACAAAATGTTCCAGAGATGGGACACAGCAACAAGGGAACACAGTTGGAAGTTGAAGACTCAGATGAATCACAGGGATGTTAGGAAGTATTTCTTCAGTCACAGAGTGGTCAGGAAGTGGAATAGTGTGGGAAGCGATGAAGTGGAGGCCGGATCCATTCATAGCTTTAAGAAGAGGTATGATAAAGCTAATAGCGCAGGAAGAGTGACCCAGTAGAGGCCAGTGAAGAGGCGGGGCCAGGAGCTATGACTCGACCCCTGCAACCACAACTAGGTGAGTACACACACACATACATACACCACGCATATACAACAGGCCTAGTGTCTAATCGATATGTGCCTAGGACAAAATGGTAACTAACACATTCTCCCTCTCCCTCCCCCTCCCTCCCTCCCTCTCTCCCTCTCTCCCTCTCTCTCTCTCTCTCTCTCTCTCTCTCTCTCTCTCTCTCTCTCTCTCTCTCTCTCTCTCTCTCTCTCTCTCTCTCCTTTTTTTTACATAGGGTTTGACAAGGTTAGGTTAAGGATTCCAAACTTCATTGACAAGCTATTTACAAGTTAAGGATTCCTAACCTTATTGACAAGCTAAGAGCTGTTACCTACATCAGTTCATTTGAAAGCATTTTTATTGTTATGAAAAAATACAACTGATTTTATCTCATTGACATCATTATGCTGTACGAATGTGTTCCAGACTCGAGTCATCCTGGGGATAAATGATCTCAGATGAAGTGATGTTCTGGAGAAGGGTACAGCCAGAGTGAAGTTGCTGCTTTCTGCCCGTCTTGTGGTATATAGAAGCTTGCTTCTCGCTGTCCTCGATGTGGAGCCAAGTGTGGTACTTTGACAGTGTTGGCCTTGTACATAACAGTAAGGCCACCCACATCCCTCCTGTGTTGAAGGCTCTGCTGTAATGACAGATCTATCCAGGATGGTCCAGACGAGAGATGAGACGTCTTGCGCTTTTCTCTACTCTGTCAAACAGTCACAGATGAGATGGGGGGGGGGGGCAGGCAAACCAAAAAAGTGGAGCATACTCAAGGTGTGAGCGTACTTGTGCCTCATAAAGAATCTTGCAACCCCTAGTGTCAAGCAGATAATAGGATGACAAAGGTTACAAATGAATAAGGACAGGGAAGGAGGAGGGATGAGACAGAGAAGGGGAAGTGGATGAGGAAAAGTAAATAAAAGGAGTATTAAGGGATGAAAGAATGAAAGGGTAAGGGTGAACCGGAGATAGTGCATTGGGTTTTAAGGCTGCATTGCACCTCTAGGCTAATATCAACAGTTTTTTCATTCCTAATCTCTGGACGTATGTACACTAAGATATTATATACAACGTTCACTGTATATGCCTTTCTCACTTTTTACACACACACACACACACACACACACACACACACACACACACACACACACACACACACACACACACACACATATATATATATATATATATATATATATATATATATATATATATATATATATATATATATATATATATTAACACATCGGCCGATTCCACCAAGGCAGGGTGACCCGAAAAGAAAAACTTTCATCATCATTCACTCCATCACTGTCTTGCCAGAGGGTGCTTTACACTGCAGTTATAAAACTGCAACATTAACACCCTCCTTCAGAGTGCAGACACTGTACTTCCCATCTCCAGGACTCAAGTCCGGCCTGCCGGTTTCCCTGAATCCCTTCATAAATGTTACTTTGCTCACACTCCAACAGCACGTCAAGTATTAAAAACCATTTGTCTCCATTCACTCCTATCAAATACGCTCACACATGCTTGCTGGAAGTCCAAGCCCCTCGCACACAAAACCTCCTTTACCCCCTCCCTCCAACCTTTCCTAGGCCGACCCCTACCCCACCTTCCCTCCACTATAGATTTATACACTCTCGAAGTCATTCTATGTCGTTCCATTCTCTCTACATGTCCGAACCACCTCAACAACCCCTCCTCAGCTCTGGATAATAGTTTTGGTAATCCCGCACCTCCTCCTAATTTCCAAACTCCGAATTCTCTGCATTATATTCACACCACACATTGACCTCGGACATGACATCTCCACTGCCTCCAGCCTTCTCCTCATTGCAACATTCATCACCCATGCTTCACACCCATATAAGAGTGTTGGTATAACTATACTCTTATACATTCCCCTCTTTACTTCCATGGACAAAGTTCTTTGTCTCCACAGACTCCGAAGTGCTCCACTCACCCTTTTCCCCTCATCAATTATATGATTCACCTCATCCTTCATAGAACCATCTGCTGACATGTCCACTCCCAAATATCTGAATACATTCACCTCCTCCATACTCTCTCCCTCCAATCTGATATCCAATCTTTCGTCACCTAATCTTTTTGTTATCCTCATCACCTTACTCTTTCCTATATTCACTTTCAATTTTCTTCTTTTACACACCCTACCAAATTCATCCACCAACCTCTGCAACTTCTCTTCAGAATCTCCCAAAAGCACAGTATCGTCAGCAAAAAGCAACTGTGACAACTCCCACTTTGTATTTAATTCTTTATCTTTTAACCCCACACCTCTTGCCAAGACCCTCGCATTTACTTCTCTTACAACCCCATCTATAAATATATTGAACAACCACGGTGACATCACACATCCTTGTCTAAGGCCCACTTTTACTGGGAAATAGTCCCCTTCTCTCCTACACACTCTAACCTGAGCCTCACTATCCTCATAAAAACTCTTCACTGCTTTCAGTTACCTACCTTCTATTCCATACACCTGCAACATCTGCCACATTGCCCCCCTATCCACCCTATCATATGCCTTTTCCAAATCCATAAATGCCACAAAAACCTCTTTACCCTTATCCAAATACTGTTCACCTATATGTTTCACTGTAAACACTTGGTCTACACACCCCCTACCTTTCCTAAAGCCCCCTTGTTCATCTGCTATCTTGCTTTCTGTCTTACTCTTAATTCTTTCAATAATAACTCTACCATACACTTTACCAGGTACACTCAACAGACTTATTCCCCTATAATTTTTGCACTCTCTTTTGTCCCCTTTGCCTTTATACAAAGGAACAATACATGCTCTCTGACAATCCCTAGGTACCTTACCCTCTTCCATACATTTATTAAATAATAGCACCAACCACTCCAAAACTATATCCCCACCTGCTTTTAACATTTCTATCTTTATCCCATCAATCCCAGCTGCCTTACCCCCTTTCATTCTACCCACTGCCTCACGAACTTTCCCCACACTCACAACTGGCTCTTCCACACTCCTACAAGATGTTATTCCTCCTTGCCCTATACACGAAATCACAGCTTCCCTGTCTTCATCAACATTTAACAACTCCTCAAAATATTCCCTCCATCTTCCCGATACCTCTAACTCTCCATTTAATAACTCTCCTCTCCTATTTTTAACTGTCAAATCCATCTGTTCCCTAGGCTTCCTCAACTTATTAATCTCACTCCAAAACTTTTTCTTATTTTCAACAAAATTTGTTGATAATATCTCACCCACTCTCTCATTTGCTCTCTTTTTACATTGCTTCACCACTCTCTTAACCTCTCTTTTTCTCTCCATATACTCTTCCCTCCTTGCATCACTTCTACTTTGTAAAACCTCTCATGTGCTAACTTTTCTCCCTTACTACTCTCTTTACATCATCATTCCACCAATCGCTCTTCTTCCCTCCGCACCCACTCGCCTGTAACCACAAACTTCTGCTGAACACTCTAACATTACATTTTTAAATCTACCCCATACATCTTCGACCCCATTGCCTACACTCTCACTAGCCCATCTATCCTCCAACAGTTGTTTATATCTTACCCTAACTGCCTCCTCTTTTAGTTTATAAACCTTCACCTCTCTCTTACTTACTGCTTCTATTTTCCTTGTATCCCATCTACCTTTTACTCCCACTGTAGCTATAACTAAAAGTGATCTGAATATATATATATATATATATATATATATATATATATATATATATATATATATATATATATATATATAGTATATCGTGCCGAATAGGTAAAACTTGCTATTTTGACTTAAATAGCAACGCTCTTGCCGAATAAGGCAAGCGAAAATTTGTGTATGTCTTTAAACGTACAAGAGAAAATTTTATAAAGGACTTAATTTTATATGAATTCTCGCTAATTGACCAGTTTTACCTATTCGGTACGACATATATATATATATATATATATATATATATATATATATATATATATATATATATATATATAGGTAGTAGGGAATAGAGGAGACGGTAGGGAGATGAGAGGCGGGAGGTTTTTGGGTGCGTACAGTTGGAGTTTAGCACAAGTGTTACTTCAGCAGAGGGTCAGGAACGGTGTCTTCTTGTGCTGCATTGTTTGTAGACTGTTGTATATTGTCCCTCCCCTCGCCTCTTCCTCTCCCTACCTCGTCTCCCCCACCGTTCTCTTCTCCCCAACCTTCCTCTCCTTCCCCACCGTCCTCTCCCCTCCACCGTCCTCTCCTCACCACCGTCCTTCCCCGCCTCTCATCTCCCCTACCGTCTCCTCTATTCCCCCACCGTCCTCTCCCCCTCCACTCTCCTCTCCCCACCACCGTCTTCTCCCCCCGCCTCTCGTCTCCCCTACCGTCCTCTCCACCCCCACCTCGGTGTGGTCGTGACCTGTTTTAACGAACCTTACCTCCGGTGGGAGATTGCATGGATTTGCTGTGAATCACGTTTGGCTCTGCTTGATTGTTTCTCTTGTCTCTTTCTGTGTATATCTTTGTCTTCCTTTTCGCTACGTCTCTCTTTGTTTCTCTTTTATCATCTTATCCTCTCTGTCTCTGTATGTTTCTCTCTCTCTCTCTCTCTCTCTCCTATCTATGTATATCTTTCGTCATCGTATTTATCTCTTCTCGTTCTTCCGATGTTGATACTCGAGGCCTGGGCTGGCCACTCGCTAGAGACCTGCTTCTGTCAGTGACTCCCAGAACCATCACCAGGTACAAGGATAGACCCAATTATGACATTATTGGCAACGAGTTTTGTTCTTGAAGCTGTCTGGGTGTTGATGTGGTATGTCTGTGTTGCTGAGTATCTTGGACTCGAGGTGGTGTTGATGTGGCATGTCTGTGTTGCTGAGTATCTTGGACTCGAGGTGGTGTTGATGTGGCATGTCTGTGTTGCTGAGTATCTTGGATTCTAGGTGGTGTTGATGTGGCATGTCTGTGTTGCTGAGTATCTTGGATTCTAGGTGGTGTTGATGTGGCATGTCTGTGTTGCTGAGTATCTTGGATTCTAGGTGGTGTTGATGTGGCATGTCTGTGTTGCTGAGTATCTTGGACTCTAGGTAGTGTTGATGTGGCATGTCTGTGTTGCTGAGTATCTTGGACTCTAGGTGGTGTTGATGTGGCATGTCTGTGTTGCTGAGTATCTTGGACTCTAGGTAGTGTTGATGTGGCATGTCTGTGTTGCTGAGTATCTTGGACTCTAGGTAGTGTTGATGTGGCATGTCTGTGTTGCTGAGTATCTTGGACTCTAGGTAGTGTTGATGTGGCATGTGTATTGCTGGTGCTAGGAAGGGAGAGGGAGAGGGAGGGCGTGGGTGGAGGTTTAACGTGTGAGCCGAGACATGGTAGGATAGGCAGGTTGGTAAGACTTAAGTGTGGCATGCTGGGTCCGTTCAGACCCACAGGTGCTGGGCGGGGCAGAACGATGCAGGGCAGGTCAGTATTGAGCCTGAAAGTTTACCTGTAAATACTTCCGAGGGTCACTGCCCCCGCGGCCTAATTCTAGTCTAGGCCTCCCGGTTAACTCCCCGATTATTCAGGCTGTTGATGTTGGCCCCACGCAGTCCAGTGAAGGCACACACACCGTTTCTTATTTACATACTGTCCGTATACTCTAACACTTTATTACCACCATCTCCCCAGTCTCTCTCCTTTCCTAGAGATTGATTTCGGTGTGCAACATTCCAGGGAGTACACTTCGAGGAAGTTAAGGTGTTCCCAGCAATTTAGGTGACTGAATTTATACGAGCAGTGAAGGTTCCCTGTACATTCTCCAGATCTGCTGTTTGGTTTGTTAGTGTTTGGCTGTTAGTGTATAACAACATTCATGTTTAGAGAGGACAAATGACTTATAAGTATCATCACTGACTTGGCATCGCTTGTTTTGAAAGTTCTAGTTATCCAACCTATCACTTTCCTTGCACAGTTGTGATAGTAACACTTGTGACCTTTCAGTTTACGGTCCACTGACTCACTGCAAATAACGTTCGCATCACACGTACTATGGGGATGTCAACGTAGCTTTACAATTCTTTATTTCTTCCTGGCAGAAGTTACTGCGGGTAACATAGTCTTTTTTTTAATGTTGAAACATTCGCTTATATATCGACACTGCTTCAAATTGGAGGGTTGGGTTGACCATGTGGGTTGAGCGTGGTTGTGGAGGGTTGGGTTGACCATGTGGGTTGAGTGTGGTTGTGAAGGGTTGGGTTGACCATGTGGGTTGAGTGTGGTTGTGGAGGGTTGGGTTGACCATGTGGGTTGAGCGTGGTTGTGGAGGGTTGGGTTGACCATGTGGGTTGAGTATGGTTGGAGGGTTGGGTTGACCATGTGGGTTGAGCATGGTTGGAGGGTTGGGTTGACCATGTGGGTTGAGTGTGGTTGGAGGGTTGGGTTGACCATGTGGGTTGAGCGTGGTTGGAGGGTTGGGTTGACCATGTTGGTTGAGCGTGGTTGTGAAGGGTTGGGTTGACCATGTGGGTTGAGTGTGGTTGTGAAGGGTTGGGTTGACCATGTGGGTTGAGCGTGGTTGTGGAGGGTTGGGTTGACCATGTGGGTTGAGTGTGGTTGTGAAGGGTTGGGTTGACCATGTGGGTTGAGTGGGGTTGGAGGGTTGGGTTTACCATGTGGGTTGAGTGTGATTGTGGAGGGTTGGGTTGACCATGTGGGTTGAGCGTGGTTGTGGAGGGTTGGGTTGACCATGTGGGTTGAGCATGGTTGGAGGGTTGGGTTGACCATGTGGGTTGAGTGTGGTTGGAGGGTTGGGTTGACCATGTGGGTTGAGCGTGGTTGGAGGGTTGGGTTGACCATGTGGGTTGAGTGTGGTTGGAGGGTTAGGTTGACCATGTGGGTTGAGTGTGGTTGAAGGGTTGGGTTGACCATGTGGGTTGAGCGTGGTTGTGGAGGGTTGGGTTGACCATGTGGGTTGAGCGTGGTTGGAGGATTGGGTTGACCATGTGGGTTGAGTGTGGTTGGAGGGTTGGGTTGACCATGTGGGTTGAGCGTTGTTGGAGGGTTGGGTTGACCATGTGGGTTGAGCGTGGTTGGAGGGTTGGGTTGACCATGTGGGTTGAGTGTGGTTGGAGGGTTGGGTTGACCATGTGGGTTGAGTGTGGTTGGAGGGTTGGGTTGACCATGTGGGTTGAGCGTGGTTGGAGGGTTGGGTTGACCATGTGGTTGAGGTGGTTGGAGGTTGGGTTGACCATGTGCGTTGAGTGTGGTTGGAGGGTTGGGTTGACCATGTGGGTTGAGTGTGGTTGGAGGGTTGGGTTGACCATGTGGGTTGAGCGTGGTTGTAGGGTTGGGTTGACCATGTGGGTTGAGTGGTTGGAGGGTTGGGTTGACCATGTGGGTTGAGGTGTTGGAGGGTTGGGTTGACCATGTGGTTGAGCGTGGTTGGAGGCTGGGTTACCATGGGTTGAGGTGGTTGGAGGTGGGTTGACCATGTGGGTTGAGCGTGGTTGGAGGCTGGGTTGACCATGTGGTTGAGTGTGGTTGAGGGCTGGGTTGACCATGTGGGTTGAGTGTGGTTGGAGGGGTTTGGGTTGACCGTGGTTGAGTGTGAGTTGGAGGTGGGTTGACCATGTGGGTTGAGTGTGGTTGGAGGGTTGGGTTGACCATGTGGTTGAGCGGTGGCTGTGAGAGGTTGGGGTTGACCAGTGTGGTTGAAGTGGTTGGAGGGTGTGGTTGACCATGTGGTTGCATGGTGAGTTTGAGGGTTGGGTTGACCATGTGGGTTGAGTGTGTGGTTGGAGGCTTGGTTGACCATGTGGGTTGAGCGTGGTTGAGGGTTGGGTTGACCATGTGGGTTGAGTGTGGTTGGAGGGTGGGTTGACCATTGGGTTGAGCTGTGGTTGGAGGTTGGTTGACCATGTGGGTTGAACGTGGTTGAGGTTGGAGTTGACCATTGTTGAGTTGGTGGAGGGTGGGTTGACCATGTGGGTTGAAGGTGGTTTAGGGTTGGGTTGACCAGTGGTTGAAGTGTGGTTGGAGGTTGGGTTGACCATGTGGGTTGAGTGTGGTTGGAGGGCTGGGTTGACCATGTGGGTTGAGTGTGGTTGGAGGGCTGGGTTCACCATGTGGGTTGAATGTGGTTGGAGGGCTGGGTTGACTAAGTGGCTTGAGTGTGGTTGGAGGGTTGGGTTGACCATGTGGGTTGAGTGTGGTTGGAGAGCTGGGTTCACCATGTGGGTTGAGTGTGGTTGGAGGGCTGGGTTGACTAAGTGCGTTGAGTGTGGGTGGAGGGCTGGGTTCACCATGTGAGTTGAGTGTGGTTGGAGGGCTGGGTTCATCATGTGGGTTGAGTGTGGTTGGAGGGCTGGGTTCATCATGTGGGTTGAGTGTGATTGGAGAGCTGGGTTCACCATGTGGGTTGAGTGTGGTTGGAGGGCTGGGTTCACCATGTGGGTTGAATGTGATTGGAGAGCTGGGTTCACCATGTGGGTTGAGTGTGGTTGGAGGGCTGGGTTCACCATGTGGGTTGAGTGTGGTTGGAGAGCTGGGTTCACCATGTGGGTTGAGTGTGGTTGGAGGGCTGGGTTGACTAAGTGCGTTGAGTGTGGTTGGAGGGCTGGGTTCACCATGTGAGTTGAGTGTGGTTGGAGGGCTGGGTTGACTAAGTGGGTTGAGTGTGGTTGGAGGGCTGGGTTCACCATGTGGGTTGAATGTGGTTGGAGGGCTGGGTTGACTAAGTGGCTTGAGTGTGGTTGGAGGGTTGGGTTGACCATGTGGGTTGAGTGTGGTTGGAGGGTTGGGTTCACGATGTGGGTTGAGTTTTTACCCTGGTGTGCGAGAACAATTGGTGAGTTCCACTCAGTGTAAATGTGAGCCACCGCTCATCGTCTTGCTGGCCCAGGGTGTAAATCAAGAGATCTGTGTAATCCACCATCCAAGGCTCGCCTTAATGTACGCTTAAATATGTACGCTGTTTGATGAGTCCCCCCCTCTTCCCTCAACCCCATCATCATCCACCCACCCACTCCATGAGTTCCCCCCTTCCCTCAAGCTCATCATCATCCACCCACCCACCCCATGAGTTCCCCTCTCCCCTTAACCCCATTATCATCCACCCACCCTATAATTTTCCCTCCTCCCTCAACCCCATCATCATCTACCCACCCACCCTATGAGTTAACCCCTTCCCTCAAGCTCATCATCATTAACCTACCCACCCCATGAGTTCCCCTCTTCCCTCAACCCTATCATCATACACCCACCCACCCCATGCGTTCCCCCTTCCTTCAAGCATATCATCATACACCCACCCACCCCATGAGTTTCCCTTCCCTCAATCCCATCATCACCCACCCACCCCATGAGTTACCCCCTTCCCTCAAGCCCATCATCTTTCACCCACCCCATGAGTTTCCCCTCTCCCCTCAACCCCATGAGTTCCTCCTATCCCCTCAACCCCATGAGTTCCTCCCTCCCTCAACCCCATCATCATTCACCCACCCTATGAGTTTCCCCTTCAGCCCCATGAGTTCCTCCATTCCCTCATCCCCATGAGTTCCTACCTTCCCTCTACCTCATGAGTTCCTCCCTCCCTCAATCCCATCATCTTCCACCAACCCCATGAGTTCCTCCCTTCACCCCATCATCAGGGCCCCACCAGTCCCTTCACCCCATCATTAGGGCAACACCAGTCCCTTCACACCATCATCAGGGCTTCACTAGTCTCTTCACCCCATCATCAGGGCCCCACCAGTCCCTTCACCCCATCATCAGGGCCCTACTACTCCCTTCACCCTATCATCAGGGCCCCACCTGTTCCTTCACCCCCTCATCAGGGCTCCACTAGTCCCTTCACCCCATCATCAGGGCTCCACTAGTCCCTTCACCCCCTCATCAGGGCTCCACTAGTCCCTTCACCCCATCATCAGGGTTCCACTAGTCCCTTCACCCCCTCATCAGGGCCCCACCAGTCCCTTCACCCCATCATCAGGGCTCCACTAGTCCCTTCACTCCCTCATCAGGGCTCCACTAGTCCCTTCACCCCATCATCAGGGCCCCACCAGTCCCTTCACCCCATCATCAGGGCCCCACTACCTTCACCCTATCATCAGGGCCCCACCAGTCCCTTCACCTTATCAGGGCCTCAGTAGTCTCTTCACCCCATAATCAGGGCCCCAGTAGTCTCTTCACCCCACAATCAGGGCCCCAGTAGTCCCTTCACCTTATCATCAGGGCCCCATTAATCCCGTCACCCCATCATCAAGGCCCCTCTAGTCCCTTCACCCCATCATCAGGGCCCCACCAGTCCCTTCACCCCATCATCAGGGCCCCACCAGTCCCTTCACCCCATCATCAGGGCCCCACCCCCCTATACTTCCCTGTCTTCCTCTTCTTACTCTTTATCTTGTGTTCCTTCATATTTTTTTTTTAAATCAGTAGTCTCTCCTCCACCTCTTCGTTTTCATATTCTCATTCGTCCTCCTCCCTTCTCCCTCTTAACTCCTCACTCCTCTCATCTCTTCCTCTGTCTCCCCCTATCTCCTTCCCTCCCTCCCTCCTCCTACTCTTCCTTCTCGTTCTGAATGGAATAATTAGGGTTATAGGGAACGGAGATTATGTGAAATGGAGGGTAGGTGGATGATTAGTGGGTGGAGGGTAGGTGGATGATTAGTGGGTGGAGGGTTGGTGGATGATTAGTTAGTGGGTGGATGGTAGGTGGATGATTAGTTAGTGGGTGGAGGGTTGGTGGATGATTAGTTAGTGGGTGGATGGTAGGTGGATGATTAGTTAGTGGGTGGAGGGTTGGTGGATGATTAGTTAGTGGGTGGAGGGTTGGTGGATGATTAGTTAGTGGGTGGATGGTAGGTGGATGATTAGTTAGTGGGTGGAGGGTTGGTGGATGATTAGTTAGTGGGTGGAGGGTTGGTGGATGATTAGTTAGTGGGTGGATGGTAGGTGGATGATTAGTTAGTGGGTGGATGGTAGGTGGATGATTAGTTAGTGGGTGGAGGGTTGGTGGATGATTAGTTAGTGGGTGGAGGGTTGGTGGATGATTAGTTAGTGGGTGGATGGAAGGTGGATGATTAGTGGGTGGAGGGTTGGTGGATGATTAGTTAGTGGGTGGAGGGTTGGTGGATGATTAGTTAGTGGGTGGAGGGTAGGTGGATGATTAGTGGGTGGAGGGTAGGTGGATGATTAGTGGGTGGAGGGTAGGTGGATGATTAGTGGGTGGAGGGTAGGTTGATGATTGGTTAGTGGGTGGAGGGTAGGTGGATGATTGGTTAGTGGGTGGAGGGTTGGTGGATGATTAGTTAGTGGGTGGAGGGTAGGTGGATGATTAGTGGGTGGAGGGTAGGTGGATGATTAGTGGGTGGAGGGTAGGTGGATGATTGGTTAGTGGGTGGAGGGTAGGTGGATGATTGGTTAGTGGGTGGAGGGTTGGTGGATGATTAGTTAGTGGGTGGAGGGTAGGTGGATGATTAGTGGGTGGAGGGTAGGTGGATGATTAGTGGGTGGAGGGTAGGTGGATGATTGGTTAGTGGGTGGAGGGTTGGTGGATGATTGGTTAGTGGGTGGAGGGTTGGTGGATGATTAGTTAGTGGATGGAGGGTAGGTGGATGATTAGTGGGTGGAGGGTAGGTGGATGATTAGTGGGTGGAGGGTAGGTGGATGAGTAGTTAGTGGGTGGAGGGTAGGTGGATGATTGGTTAGTGGGTGGAGGGTAGGTGGATGATTGGTTAGTGGGTGGATGGTAGGTGGATGATTGGTTAGTGGGTGGAGGGTTGGTGGATGATTAGTTAGTGGGTGGAGGGTTAGTGTTGCACTCTGCATATAATAAACGTGTTTCAGTCACTGACACATCAGGTGAGTGCAGGTGGGAAGTGCATCTGTCTGGCGCTCAGCAGACGGAGGATCAAGCCTCCACTACATGTTGCGCTGAATCAGCCACATGGGTTTAGCGCTTAACATGAGCTAAAATTAAAAAAAATTTAGTCGCTGACCTCAGAATTTGCTGATGAATGAGAATTAAGAAGATTGATGAGTGGGGTACACAAGGTGTCAGCACTCGACCAAGTGTGTTGAGTGATCTACCTCAACCATCTACACCAGGTGTCAGCACTCCACCCAGTGTGTTGAGTGATCTACCTCAACCATCTACACAAGGTGTCAGCACTCGACCCAGTGTGTTGAGTGATCTACCTCAACCATCTACACCAGGTGTCAGCACTCCACCCAGTGTGTTGGATGATCTACCTCAACCATCTACACCAGATGTCAGCACTCGACCAAGTGTGTTGAGTGATCTACCTCAACCATCTACACCAGGTGTCAGCACTCGACCCAGTGTGTTGGGTGATCTACCTCAACCATCTACACCAGATGTCAGCACTCGACCCAGTGTGTTGGGTGATCTACCTCAACCATCTACACCAGGTGTCAGCACTCGACCCAGTGTGTTGGATGATCTACCTCAACCATCTACACCAGATGTCTGCACTCGACCCAGTGTGTTGGGTGATCTACCTCAACCATCTACACCAGGTGTCAGCACTCGACCCAGTGTGTTGGGTGATCTACCTCAACCATCTACACCAGGTGTCAGCACTCGACCCAGTGTGTTGGGTGATCTACCTCAACCATCTACACCAGGTGTCAGCACTTGACCCATTACCTTTGATATGCCTTTGAAGAGCTTCGAGAATTTCATTACTCTCGGAGCCCGGCCATGGGCCAGGCTCATCTGGTGCTTGCCTGGTCAATCAGGCTGTTGCTTCTGGAGACCCTCTGCCCCACATATCCATCACAGTCTGGTTGATCTGGCACCTGGTGAAGATACTTGTCCAGTTTCCTCTTGAAGGCTTCTACACTGGTTCCAGCCATGTTTCGGATATCTTCTGGTAAGATGTTGAATAGTCTGGGACCCCGGATGTTAATACAGTGCTCCCGTATTGTCCCCACCGCACCCCTGCCCCTTACTGGTTTTATTTTGCACTTCCTCCCATATCTCTCACTCCAGTATGTTGTTATGGCAGTGTGCAGATTTGGGACCAGGCCCTCAAGTACTTTCCAGGTATATATTATCATCTATCTTTCTCTCCTCCGCTCCAGTGAGTACATGTTCAAAACTTGAAGTTGTTCCCAGTAATTTAGGTGCTTTACTGGCTCAGTGAGAGCAGTAAACGATCTCTGTATTTGTTCCAGCTCTGATATTTCTTCTGCCCTGAACGGGGCCGTCAGCACAGAGCAGTATTCTAAGTGAGGGAGCACTAGCGATTTGAAGAGTCACCTTTGGCATTATTTCCCTTGTTTTGAAAGTTCTCAATACCCACCCTGTCATCTTCCTGGCTGTCATGATCTTTATCTTGTTATGGTCTTTGAAAGAAAGGTCATCTGACATAAATATTCCCAGGTCTTTTACGTGTTCATTTCCTTCTATTTGGTGACCCTCTTGACTTTTGTATATAGTGTTCCTTTTGAGTTCTTCATTCTTTCTATACCTAAGCAGCTAGAACTTATCACCATTGAACGTCATGTTGTTCTCCACTGCCCACTGGAAGACCCTGCTTACGTCTTCTTGTAATTTTTCAGTGTCCTCTACCGTAGTGACTTTCATGCTTATTTTAGTGTCATCTGCAAATGATGATACAGAAGTGTGCTGGGTGTTTTTATCTATGTCTGCTATGAGGATGAGAAACAGCAGAGGTGCCAGGACAGTACCTTGGGGCACTGAGCTTTTTACCTCTCTGATACTGGATCTTGCTCTGTTTACTACTACTTTTTGTGTTCTGTGTGTTAGGAACCCGAAAATCCATCTGCCTACCTTTCCCGTAATGCTCATGACCTTCATTTTGTGCGTTATCACTCCATGATCGCATTTGTCAAACGCCTTTGCAAAATCTGTGTAAATCACATGTGCGTTTTGGTAGTCTTTCAACGCCTCCGTAATTCTGTCATGGTTCAGCAGCTGTGACAAGCATGATAGTCCTTCTCTAAAACCATGCCGGTTCGGGTTATGCTGGTCCATGAAATTTGTAATCTGCCGTCTCATCACTCTTTCGAAGATTTTTATGATGTGAGAAGTTAGGGCTACTGGTCTGTAATGTTTAGCTAGTGCTCTACTACCTTCGTTATGCAAAGGAGCTATGTCTGCACTCTTTAAGGCTTCTGGTATTTCACCTAGATCTAAGCTCTTTCTCCAAAGAATACTGAGTGCTCGTGTTAATGGTACTTTGCACTTTATAAATAGAGCATTCCATAAATCTGGTACAGGTGCTGAGTGAGTGGGCATGTTATCCATTTCTTTTTCGAAATCTATGGGATTTATACTAATGTCAGTTAGTTGGTCTGCGCGGCCTTCTGCTGGAGTGAAAAATGATTCTGCATTTTCTACCTTGCTGTCATTTAGTGGGTTGCTGAACACCGACTTTTAGGATTTCACTCATTTCCTGTTCATCGTCAGTATACGAATTTCCTCCCAATAATGGTCCAATTCTACAGGTAGTTCTTAGCTTGGATTTTGCATAGGAATAGAAATATTTTGGGTTTCTTGCAATATCCTGTATGACCCTTTGTTCCCTTTGTACTTCTTTTGTTAGGTATGACATCCTAAGTTTTTCCTCTAATTCACTGATCTCTCGGCTAAGACTGTCCTCTGTTGCAGCATATTTGTGTTTTTAAGCAATTCAGTAACCCGTTTTCTTCTTTACCATCTCCTACGCTCTCTCTCTATATCTGATCTTCTTCTGGGTTTCCTCAATGGTACGTGCTTCATACATACCTTGTATGCTTCTGTATTCAGCTTCTCTAGGCACTGGTAGGGATTTAGGGTGCTCATGTCTGATTCCCAGGATATGTCTGATAGTTCTTGGTTTATTTTTCCCCAATCAATTCTGTTGTTGTTAAAATTAAACTTACTGAACATCTCGTCTCTAACATTAGTGATGCTGTTCCCTAACACTTGAATTAATACTCGTTTGAACTTCTGTGATGTTGTAATCAGAGTATATTGTTTTTGTAACTATTATGTCTCTGATTAGTTCCTCGTTGTTTGTGAATATCAAATCCAGGGTATTTTCATTTCTAGTGAGATCAATTATCAGTTGGTTCAATGAGTACTTTTCACAAAGACTCATATTGGATGATCTACCTCAACCATATACACCAGGTGTCAACACTCGACCCATTATGTTGAATGATCTACCTCAGCCATCTACATCAGGTGTTAGTACTCGACTCAGTGTGTTAGATGATCTACCTCAACCATCTACACCAGCTGTCATTACTCGACCCAGTGTGTTGGGTGATCTACCTCAGCCATCTACACCAGGTGTCAGCACTCGACCCAGTGTGTTGGATGATCTACCTTGTTACAAAAAACGCGAAATCTAACAAGAATAGACATCTCCAGTGAATACTAGAAAGGTCTGCCCCTATAGCATTCAGCCTCTTACTTGGGTTTTGTAAGAAGTAGTCAGTATCCTGGTCCAATTATCCTTTATAATTACAGTAAGTTGAATAATGTTTAAGGATTGCAACTGAAAGGGTACTAACTAATCGAAATAAAAATTAAGATGTTTATTAACAAAGTTAAAGTTGTCTAGGTGGACAGTATCAAAGTAAATCAATTTAATATAAATTAGGATATTAATTAGGATGTTAGCTCCTATACTTCTCTCCTATACAGTATTATGCGCTTCTTTTGATTATAATAATAATAATTAATATACAGTATTATTGTGCTGAAGGCACATATATCTTTATGGCTCTTAAGTATTATGTTTATAATTGTCAGCAATTTTAAACATGATACTAATATATACAAGTGTGTGTGTGTATGTGTGTAAGTGCTCCAAGTAGCTCGTTATGTCTCTAAGACTCGACTTAAACAGTGTCTGACTAAACGTCCTCACATAAACTAACTTCTTGACTAGACTGACAATCAGAACAGCTTGCTTGAACAGTAAAACGACCGATTCGCCGAACAGCATTATAACAAGCAGCAGCAGCACAGCGTCAGGGACAAGGAGATAAAATAACGACCCTAACTGGGGACCATCTGCAGATCCTCCTTAAAAGGCATAAAACTCCCTAAATACTGAATCTGAGTTCAGCATAACCAAATCCCTGACTTCGACTGTGCACAGATGCCAGAACAAATTAGGTCAGAAGCTACAGCTCAGGACCTGGGTATCTTAGTGTCAGTGTGACACAACCTCAGTAAAACGTCGAAAATCACTAAGTCTAGGCTATGCTCTGTGAACAGAGTTACACAGAGTTGAGAGAACAGACTCTAAACAACGAACTAACAACGAGAGAGAAAGAGGGAGGTGTTGCTCCGACCAGGACCAGCAAAGGAGAGAGAGAGCAAGGGAAGGCAGGCGTCTCACTCAGGTGCGATCACACCACTGGTCACGTGACTTGCCCAGCACTCCAGCACAGAGCCGGCAATTAAACAAGGGAAGTGGCAGTTATCAAGATAGTTTGCCAACACACGGGCAGCTACTCAACACTCACCAACAATAGGGAGCACAGTAGTGTAAACTGTTACCTCCTACTTAATAATATAACTAAGTCAAATAATAATATAAAGCAAGATATTTACGATTTAGCTAATATCGAAAATATCAGCAATATAAAATTAGTATATGAAATGGAAATATACATTATAAATGAAATATATACATATATATACATTGTGCCCCTTTCAGGGGTCGCAATATACCTCAACCATCTACACCAGGTGTTAGCACTCGACCCAGTGTGTTGGGTGATCTACATCAAGGGACGCACACCCACATTACTAACTACCTGGACAACACAAAAATTGGCAGACAAATTGTGGTAAGAGCACTAGGGAGTTTTTGGGATGATTTTGAAAACTGGCAAATGAAAGTTTTTTTTTATATATTTTATTGATAACACTTATATACAAATACAATGTTTTCCACACCAATATACAAGTATTCCTTACAAAAACTTTGACGTACATAACCACATAACAATAACCCCAAACTCATTACATTAAAGCACCAATAACACCTATTGGGCACCACACAGCTCCAACCTCTTCTTAACCCCAACGTACTGCCACACCAGTTACCTACCTCCAATAATTTTGATTTTACCCTGTTGACTCTCATCCCTGTCCCCGTCCCAAACCATTCTACCAAATCATTCAACCTACCCAATTGCCATTCCTTGCTAACAAAAATCGTTGTATCATCAATGTAACCAACTATCCCCCCCACCTCCTCCACACCCGCAGCTACCTTCCCCAACTCTTTCTCCACTAATCTATAAAATGGATCCTGTAAAAGAGCAAAAAGGATCTGCAACAGAGGACAACCCTGCTGCAAACCGTTCTTCATTTCCACCACACCTCCAGCCTTCCCATTAATCTACACCCTTATCAAAGCACCTGCATACAGCGTCCCCACCCATCTCACCACCTCGTCCCCAAAACCTTGTCTCCCCAACACTTCCAACAATATGTCTCTATCTACCCTATCATATGCCCTCTGCCAATCCAAACCTAAACCCCCTCCTCGCTATTTTCAACAAACTGTTTAATATGTCTATGCCCTGTTCGAATACTCCTTCCTGGCACCCCAAATTGTCCCCCATGCAAAACTCCCCCTAAACGTCTCTTAATTCTATTTGCCAATATTTTTGCGAAAATTTTATAGTCAGCAGTTAACAAAGCCAAACCTCTATAATCACTTAAACCTACTGGTGAATCTCCCTTTGGCACCAAAACAACAACCCCAGTCCTCATTGATTCACCCATAAAACCTTCCTCCCACAACCCATTAAACAACCGAACTAAAACCCCTTTCAAAGCCTCCCAATGAGTCACATACAAATCCCCGGCAACCCATCTACTCCTGGCGACTTCCCCAACCTCAACTCCATCACAGCCTCTCTCACCTCCTCCTCAAAGATCACCTCCCCACATTCCCTCCCCTCCACACTCAACAACCTACCTATACCCTTCAATAACTTATCCCGCTCCATCTGATGCACCTCTCCTGTCTGATATTGAACACGAAACCATACCCTCCGTCGTTCGCAACACCCTCCCCAGCTGATACCCTTCCACCCCTCCCTCTACCTTCAGCGATGATATCAACATCCCCCTCCTACGTGTCTGAAAATTCCTTAATACCACTTTCGATACCTTGTCACCCCACAAAACATGCTCCATTCCACTCCTAACCCGTAAAGCCTGAAACCTTTCCTCTTGAAAATCCCTTAACCTTCCTCTCAAGTCCACAACCTCTGCCCTACCTCTTCCCCCCCAATCCCCAACCTGATAATCCCACAACAACCCTTCCAAATACCTCTAATACCCATACCTACTCCTACATTCATTCCTTGCAACCCAGCCATAAAACTTCCGGATTTCCTCCTTTCCAGTCTCCATCCACCATCGTACAACCCCATCCCGCATTCCCTGCCCCTCCTTCCACCCCCCACCATTCATCAAAAAGCTCACTCCCACCTTCCCTTTCCAACAACCTTGTATTCAATTTCCAATAACTCTTATAAACACGCACCACTCCCTCCCATCCTCCTTCAAACAAAACCCCTCTATGATCCGAAAAGCCCACGTCCACACAATCCACCTTCCTAACCTCAACTATTCTCGACACATATATTCTATCCAGCCTAGCCGCGTAATTGTTCCTCACAAAAGTGTAGTCAACCAAACCTCCCCTACCTCCCACCACGTCAACCACCCCCACCGCACCCAACACGCCCCTTAATGACTCCAACACACACCCTCCGCCCCCTGCGGCTCCACATCCCTGACCCTAATCACACTATTCCAGTCACCCGCAATAATGGAAACCTGGGCCAATCCTTGGACAGCATATACCAACTCATTATTGACAAAATCATCCTTCACCCTCCTATTACTTACAGCTGGCATATACACTCCCAAAAAACTCACCTGCGTCCCACTCCACTCCCCATTTACTCTGACCATGCGTCCACCAATGTCCTCCCAAGACTCTAATTTGAAAGGACTAGTCTCATGTATGCCTACCAAAACCCCTCCCTTCAAAGCCCGAGCATCACTAGCAAAAATCCTATACCCCTTAGCCTTAAGATCAGAACTCTTCCTATAATTATGCTCTTGAATGAACACAACATCTACCTTCCACTACTCAAAGTAACCTCCACCCATTGACGCTTAACCTCATTCCTAAGACCATTAACGTTAATAGTTACACACCTGAAATGTAAGGCTGAGGTTTTCCCTTATGCTTCAGTACTCTCTTGTCGAATTTAGTTAATACCTCACCATTCCCCTCCCCTCTACCCCTCCCACCCTCCTTAGCCTCCCCTACACCTCCATAACCCTTCGATTTAGCACCTTTCCCTTGTACTACGTCAGCCCACACTTTTTTCCCTGATCGTTGGCCAGCTGTCAACAATTCCTCCATAGATTCCTCTCCAGGCCTTTTCCTAGACACACCCCTCTCCTCAAGTAATTCCATCTCCTCTTCCCTATGTACCTCAGCTTCCACCACAGTTACATTAACAACAGACACTTCCTGACTCTCATGCACCGTCCCTAATGCCCCTTGAGGCTCCTGTGAAGGACCACCTTGTACCAAATCTGACACTTCCTCCATTGACAGAGGCTCACCCTGTATGAACTCGTAAATTTCTCAATAGCTCAGCCTCTTCCCCAGGCAATCCCTGCTGCTCACCATCCGACGCCATACTATGCACCTGCAATGCCTCCGTTGGCACCACCTCCTCCCCGTCCGCCACGTTCTCTGTGCGGTCCACCTCCGTACTCCAAGACTGCCGCACCATGCCCTCCTGTCCTCCATCCACTCGTTGCCCTTCCGTCTGTATAGCTGATTCCACCTCCGTCCTTCCTCCGACCTCCACACCGGTCCTCACGTCCTGCTTCCGCCGCACACATTCTGCCGCTAAATGTCCCTGGAGGCCACACAAACGACAAGTACGGGCTTGCCCAACATATGTCACGTAAATCTGTGTGCGAAAATCAGCCATTAAGACATAAGATGGAATTGGTTAACGCAACGTCATCTTCACAGAGTAAGTCCCTTCGAGCATACCAGCGTATGGCCCGTTACCCCAACGTCCGACAGTTACGGCATGTACTATACCGTATTGTTGTATAACACCAGTCACATCACATTCCGTGTCCTCGAATGGCACATTTCGCAACTTTATCCACTTGTATTGCACAGACACATCACGGACACATACCTCCAGGCCCGTCATGACCTTCAGCCGTTGATCCTGGAATTGATCCACAATCCGATGATAAGCAGCCGTGCATGCAAATTTAACAAAAATCCTGCGCGCCCCATTGAGTGCAATCCCGTAAAGTTCAGAATGTTCAATGCACAGCACATCTCGCAAAATCGCTGGCAGGATCACGTCAGCATTTGACGGGTACACCGCTCCCAAGAGTACTTCAATCCTGATCGTGTTTACCCTCCGCCTATACCCGTCCGCCATTGTAGGGTATAAAGATGCACAACCTGTCTGGCAGAGGCCACCACTAACACCCACACACAACCAGGGATGGGCGATGAATGACAAAGTCAGTGTGGGCATTGAGTACCTGGAGGTGGTTCCGAGGGTCAACGCCCCCGCAGCCCAGTCCTTGACCAGGCCTCCCGATTAACCAGGCTGTTACTACTAGCCATAAGCATTTTGTATATATTGTGAACAGTATATTTCTCTTGATGTGTATGATCTAATGTATATACAATTAGAAGGGTGTATAGCATGTATGTATATATTCAATTTACGTTAATTTTTATACTAGGGATTAAATTGTGTTCCACTGTTAGTGTACAGGTGACGTGCGGCCTTACCCTCGTGTGGTCGATAGGATTTAAATTAAACATAATAAACCAACTTGCCAACCTCAGTACAAGTGTAGAACTTTACATAAATGTAGAATTTCAAGTGTAGAACTTGGTCAAGCCTGATGCGAAAATAAACTTGTGGTTTTGCTTAGCAGAAATCTGTCGCAAAACTGAGTTTACAAAATTGCGTATCTTGGGTCTGCACTTATAAAAGTTACGTGTCCTGGGTGTGAACAAGATCCTGCACTTATAAAAGTTACGTGTCCTGGGTGTGAACAAGATCCTACACTTATAAAAGTTACGTGTTCTGGGTGTGAACAAGATCCTACACTTACAAAAAGTAATTTTCAGAAAGTGGGTGATGAAAGTAGTGAAAGTTGCCCAACAGGTTGGTCAGGTGTAATTAAAATGTGATAATCCGTGGCACCCGAGTGGGGTTTCAAGTCAGTTGGTGTTAAGTGTTACAGGTGTGACGGTTGTGTAGTTTGGTAACACTGGAGTGAGTGGTAGTGTAGTGTGGTAATACTGGAGTGAGGCAGTGTAGCAACACTGGTGTGATGGTAGTGTAGCAACACTGGTGTGATGGTAGTGTAGCAACACTGGTGTGATGGTAGTGTGGCAACACTGGTGATACGGGAGTGTGTAGCGTGGTAATACTACACGCTACAGCTTGTTGCACAACCCTCTCTTGTAACAATTCCCAGTGGATATTAACCACAAATATATTAGAAAACGGGGTAACAGGAGAGCCCGTTGTGTGACCTCACTAAATGTCTCTAATATTTTGTTACGTAGTCACCAAAAATTACCAGTGAGTCACGTTTAAATGAAGCGTCACAGTGAGCATCTCAAGGAATTATCTTTAATTCACTGTAAACATTACCGGTAATGTCTGGAAGGACTTACAAAGCAGTGGACATCACCAGACGTCATCTCTGACATCACTAGTCATGTCTAGAAAGATATAAACATCACCAGACGTCATCTCTGACATGACTAGTCATGTCTAGAAAGATATAAACAATAAACATCACCAGACGTCATCTCTGACATCACTAGGTATGTCTGGAAAGATGTAAACAGTGAACACCGCCAGAGGTTATCTCTGATTCACATTTAGATACCTTTTTTATTGTGAGGTTGTTATAAACAACCAGTGGTGTGAGTAGTTGAGTGTATTGAGTGTTGACTCTGGTGTAAGTAGCTGAGTGGAGCAGATATGTACGTCTGCCTGCGTGCGGCCAGCGGTAATAGCCTGGTTGATCAGGCCTTGATGCACCAGGAGGCCTGGTTAGTGACCAAGCCTTGAGGGCGTTGATCCCCCGGAAGCATCCTTCAGGTATCTGGCGCCAGTGGTAATTGTTTGTAGGTTTGGAAAAAGCTCTTGGGAACTCCCAGAGCCACAGGCAGGGCGGTCGCAGGTAGGAATGCGGCAGGCAGTGTGTGTAGCTTATCTCAGCATGTTGAGAGCCTAAATGGTATGCAGAACCCCGTGTGATGAGTTGGAAGGTTGGTGGTATTCTTGTTGAACATTGGTAGTGTAGTCTCTTCACTGGATGGGTTGGAGTTAATGCACTCTGTCTTGGCCAACTAGTTAGGCTGTGCTATTCTTTCAACTGTGTATAGGTTAAGAGCATTTTTCTCGCGATTAGCGGACGGAGGACCAAATTTCCACTACTCCTTTCGCTGAGACTCACACAAGTTTAGCGCTCGACAGAGGACTGTATATAGTCACTGAAATTCCATGGTGCTGTTTGCCTATAGCATCAAAGGCCTTTATGAGATAGGTTGCGTTCACAATGGTTGTTTCTTGATACACTGAGATTGAGCTTGTTGTTTCTTGGCATTACGTCAAGACAGTAGTGAAGCTAACGTAAAACCCATAGCTTTTCTTCTAGATTATAATGATGCTCACCACTATAACATTGCTGTCATAAATCATGCTTATACAGTTGCATTGAAAAAGTATTTGTAGCTTTGGGTTGTTGTATCATTAACAGTTATGCTAGGCTGCTACTGCAATGACGAATATAAGAAATGTCAGTAAAACTCGGAGACGTGTAGTCTTGACGGAGGTGTTAGCACTTATCCACTGCCCTCACACCATTCATTATCCCTGGGACCTGGAGTTTTGACGGAGGTGTTAGCACCGACCCACTGCCCTTACACCACCAGGTCACACATACCTCTCCAAGACATCAATTAACTGTGGGATATAGTGGCTCTAAGAACCTGTGGCACTTACACTTCATCTTCCATTGTGAATCATATAGGAGCAGCAATTTATGGTGCCGTGGTGATTCATTGCTACCCCAAGTTCATTGGACGACGCGTTTAGTGAACTGGAGAAATAATTGCTAAGTGTGCTGAGGAAAGTGGTAATTTAGTAGTGGTGGTGTGTGTGTGTTGAAGATGGTGTTGGTGAGCTCACAAGCCTGGTCCACCGGCACGGCTGCCCGCCCTTCCTATATGCTACGCCATTCCCAGGTAAGTCAATCTCTTCTTTTTTTTATTATTGACACAGGTTATGAGTTCCTACCTTTATTTACAGGCTAAGAGCTGTTACTTACCTAAGCTCATTTGAAAGCCTTTTTATTGTTATCAGACATACAAATAGGGAATAGAATGAAGTTGGAACCATCTAGGGGCCATCGATTTCATAGTCACCTGACTTTATTTCATCGATGTCATTATGATGTGCTAACATGTTCCAGCCCTCCAGGTAGGTAGCCTCGTGTTATTCTAGGAATGAATGATCTCAGAAGTGTTCTTGAGAAGGGTACAACCAGAGTGCAGTTGCGGTCCGCTGCCCGTCTTGTTGAGTAAGAGCTCTCTTCCTGACAACGAAGTGAAACCAAGTGTTGTTCTTTAACAACATTGGTACTTAACAGTAAGGCCACCCACAGCCCCTCGGTGTTGAACGTTCTGCTAAAATGACAGATCTGCCTAGGCCGGGTCCAGACGAGAGATGAATCGTTTTGCTCTGTTCTCTGTTATGTCATGAAGTCGTAGGCGAGGGGGGCAGGCAGTTTAAGAAAATGAAGCATACTCAAGGTGTGAGCGCACTTGGGCCTTCTACAGAGTCTTGCAGCTTCTGCTGTCGAACAGATACGAGATACGGCAAAGTGTTGTAAGCTTCCTGCCCGCCTTGTTTGCTATAATTTTTACGTGGCTATTCATAGTTTGGAATAAAATTTGGAATAAAATTCTCCCATTCTTACCACTGCTCCAGCATTACCATCATGGTGCTTAGAGATCATCATCATTGTGTTTTCTCAGAAGCAAATGTAACCTGCCATTGTTTTTCCCAGGCTGATACAGCTGTAAGCCTTGTGACTGATGTAACTGACAAAAGCTGACATTTCCTCCCTTGGATAACTAAATGTCAGAGTGCAGTCGTCTACATATGCATGTTATTCTGGGATAAGTTAAGGTCTTTAAAGTAGACATTCCATAACAATGGCCCAAGTACACTTCCCAGTAGAACACTAGCACCAATAGTGTCTTGCTGACTCAGGGTAGTGAGTGGAACAAACCAGTACTAGACAAAATAGTGGTGGAGGTTGACAACATGGTTTCAAGAGCATATATGATGAATGTCCAAGAGGCCAGGAAACTAGACAAGTTCCTACATACTGTGTCGAATGAGCCAGGATGGGATGGCTTAATAGATCTGCGGACCGCACTCAGCAGCATATTATAAACTAAAGAGACAGTTACCAGCGAGAGCCTGAGTCTCAGGCTGGGCAATGAGAAGTTTGGTAACACACGACACCTCGATCGCTGACCGTGCAAGCTGTTCCTTTTAAGGAGATGTTTCTATGCTGATGGGTTCTTGAACCAAGAGCTATCTGCCTACTTCGAACACAGATACACAAAGACAGGCCTGTACTTGGCCGTAAATCAAATCCCTAGACATGAATAAACCTCTACAATAAAGGCAAAGGCAAACACAGAGGTTAGTTTTTGAGTACCGTATATTCCTTCCACAATATTTACAATATATATATATATATATATATATATATATATATATATATATATATATATATATATATATATATGTGTGTGTGTGTGTGTTTGTGTGTGTATAACAGAATGCAGTAGAGCAGCAAAATATTAATGAGCGAGAGAACAAAGCTAGTTCATTCGCTGCATTTGGTTTATGCATCATACAAGAGAGATCAGTATGTGTACTCAGCCGCTAGTGAGACTACCTCTCATCCATTTGGTTGACATATAATCCTGACAACAAATCAGCTGCACCGACCTACTTTCCAGATTGGCCAGTACAGAAGGGAATGCAAGAAGTGGTTGCGTGATGAATGCCGAATATAAATTGTAACGTACTCGCAGGTCACACTTCCCCTTCTTTGGATCAGACCTTATACCTTCCATTCCTCAGGTTGGGTTTAAAGCTACCAATAATAATAATAATAATGTCTCCTTCGCAGCTGCTACAAGCATTAGGCTACACGTAAGTTATGTTAGTGTCTATGGTAAATATCACATGTAATGCGACGATATTGACCTTAGAACTCTTAAAGACTTCCTAACATATGCAGGCAGCCAGTTGTGGCCGCCATGTTTCTTGCTTGACGTCTGTCAATGTTCAGTTTGTTTGATGAAACTGTTGAAACTTCACTTTTGACACAACTGCTGAGTCTACACTTTTGACAAGACTGCACATTAATACATCGTAAACAATGGTTGTTTACGTAACTGTAATATTTTTTTTCACAATTAGAAACACTCGTAATGTGCGGCTATCTTTTTTTGGAAGTTCCATTGTGGGAATGAAGGCTAGCTATGTTTCCCTATCATATTATATTACACAGGATGTGACATCTGGTAAGTCTGTACAAACAGCTGGGTGTTGTTAGTGACATTACACCATTGACAATCTCAACTTAATGTTATCATCACAGGGAAGTGCTAAACCTGTAGAGGTCATACAGTGCCTGGGGATTTAGAGAGGGTGGGAACAATTAGATTTGACCCGTGGAATGGAAAGATAACTCAAATTATCTTCATTGTTTCAAATGATGGCTTTGTCGTGCCGAATAGGTAAAACTTGCGATTTTGGCTTAAATAGCAACGCTCTTCTTGCCGAATAAGGCAAGCGAAAATTTGTGTATGCAATAATTTCGCAAAAATCATTCTGAACCTAACGAAAAAAATATGTTTCATTGTGTTTATTATTAAATTATTGTAAACTTATCTAAAATGTATTTAGCTGGATTAGGCTAAATTAAATTGCGCTTGTTATAATAATGTTAGATAAGTTTTCTAAGGTTCTTTTGGTAAAAAATTATTAATTTTTACATTAACATAAATGAAAAAAATATATTTTTAAACATATGAGAAATTATTTAGAAAGGACTTTAATTTTAAATGAGTTCTTGCTAATTGACCAGTTTTACCTATTCGGCACGACAGCTTGATTTCCGTGCATCAAGTGATTCTCTGACAGTTCTCCCCAAAATATGTGGGAGAAACATCCTATGCCGAATCGTTCAAGTTCAAAATGTCAGTTAGCCGAAATGTCATTTCACCCCCGTTACCCACTTCGTCAGCACCTGACACACGATTCTTATCTCTCCGTGAGTACATATGTGTAAAAAGGTATCTGGCACTGCGTGAGCGACGCGTCGTTAATCAAGCTTCCTTGTCTGCGTGTGTATATTTCTCAAATTATTATTGTGTGGACAACACAAAAATAGTATTGTTTTTGGTAGGAAAACTGCATTTGTTTATAAAGCCCAGTGAAATTAAAGCAAAATAGTAGCATGAGACCGTCATTCCTTACCCTGAAACCAGAGGAGAAGGATAGGAAGTGAAGGATACCGTGGAACAACCAAGCTCCTGCTGAGTGGAACACTGTAGTACCTTATGAATAAGACGTGTGCAATTCTTGGGTATCTTTATTCGACAATAAAGATATCCAAGTGTTGTCAGCGTTTGATATTAGCACCATGATACTCAGGCGCCTACCACCTGAAAATATAACCTTAATAGTGAAGGTGTCCTCTCAATTTTCAGTTTTGTAAATGTATAAACGTATTCGTGTATGCAGTAAGATCACAGTAAACAGTCATATCACAGTATGCAGAACAACCACTGTGAAAAAAATAGTGAACTTCCAAGCGCTTTTTGATTTCTCACAGTGGTTGTTCTGCATATTAGTATATGTTTAACTATTTCGGATTCTGGTTCCAGCGCATGAATGTATTTATATGTTCTCCGCTGCCCTCAGCAGCATGGATATGAGTGTACAATTCATTTTCTGCTTCGCTGGAAGCATTCAGATCCCTTTCTATGTTTATCCGCTTCATAAGGGAAAGATGAAATATAGAAAGACGGCTACCTGTAAATGTCGATATTTTTATCCCAACACAAATTGAAGAACATAACATCAGGTAGTAGGTTGGTAGACAGCAACCACCCAGGGAGGTACTACCGTCCTGCCAGGTGACTGTGAAACAGAAACCTGAAACTGTTTTACATGATGGTAGGATTGCTGGTGTCTTTTTTCTGTCTCATAAACACGCTGGATAACAGGTATATCTAGCTACTTCTACTTACACTTTAGGTCACACTACACTGGCATACACATGCATATATATACATACACACATCTAGGTTTTTCTTCTTTTTCTTAATAGCTCTTGTTCTTTTTATTTTCTCTATTGTCCATGGGGAAGTGGAAAAGAATCTTTCCTCCGTAAGCCATGCGTGTCGTATGAGGCGACTAAGATGCCGGGAGCAATGGGTTAGTAACCCCTTCTCCTGTACAAATCTACTAAAAACGAGAAGAAGAAAAACTTTATAAAACTGGGTTGTCTGAATGTGCGTGGATGTAGTGCGGATGATAAGAAAGAGATGATTGCCGATGTTATGAATGAAAAGAAGTTGGATGTCCTGGCCCTAAGCGAAACAAAGCTGAAGGGGGTAGGCGAGTTTCAGTGGGGAGAAATAAATGGGATTAAGTCAGGAGTATCTGAGAGAGTTAGAGCTAAGGAAGGGGTAGCAATAATGTTGAAGGATCAGTTATGGAAGGAAAAGAGGGAATATGAATGTGTAAATTCAAGGATTATGTGGATTAAAATAAGGGTCGGATGCGAAAAGTGGGTCATAATAAGCGTGTATGCACCTGGAGAAGAGAGGAGTGTAGAGGAGAGAGAGAGATTTTGGGAGATGTTAAGCGAATGTATAGGAACTTTTGAACCAAATGAGAGAGTAATTGTGGTAGGGGACCTAAATGCTAAAGTGGGAGAAACATGCAGAGAGGGTGTAGTAGGTAAGTTTGGGGTGCCAGGTGTAAATGATAATGGGAGCCCTTTGATTGAACTTTGTATAGAAAGGGGTTTAGTTATAGGTAATACATATTTTAAGAAAAAGAGGATAAATAAGTATACAAGATATGATGTAGGGCGTAATGACAGTAGTTTGTTGGACTATGTATTGGTAGATAAAAGACTGTTGAGTAGACTTCAGGATGTACATGTTTATAGAGGGGCCACAGATATATCAGATCACTTTTTAGTTATAGCTACAGTGGGAGTAAAAGGTAGATGGGATACAAGGAAAATAGAATCAGTAAGTAAAAGAGAGGTGAAGGTTTATAAACTAAAAGAGGAGGCAGTTAGGGTAAGATATAAACAACTATTGGAGGATAGATGGGCTAGTGAGAGTGTAGGCAATGGGGTCGAAAATGTATGGGGTAGATTTAAAAATGTAGTGTTAGAGTGTTCAGCAGAAGTTTGTGGTTACAGGCGAGTGGGTGCGGAGGGAAGAGGAGCGATTGGTGGAATGATGATGTAAAAGAGTAGTAAGGAGAAAAAGTTAGCATATGAGAGGTTTTTACAAAGTAGAAGTGATGCAAGGAGGGAAGATTATATGGAGAAAAAGAGAGGTTAAAAGAGTGGTGAAGCAATGTAAAAAGAGAGCAGATGAGAGAGTGGGTGAGATGTTATCAGCAAATTTTGTTGAAAATAAGAAAAGTTTTGGAATGAGATTAATAAGTTGAGGAAGCCTAGAGAACAAATGGATTTGACAGTTAAAAATAGGAGAGGAGAGTTATTAAATGGAGAGTTAGATGTATCGGGAAGATGGAGAGAATATTTTGAGGATTTGTTAAATGTTGATGAAGACAGGGAAGCTGTAATTTCGTGTGTAGGGCAAGGAGGAATAACATCTTGTAGGAGTGTGGAAGAGCCAGTTGTGGGTGTAGGGAAGTTCGTGAGGCAGTGGGTAGAATGAAAGGGGGTAAGGCAGCTGGGATTGATGGGATAAAGATAGAAATGTTAAAAGCAGGTGGGGATATAATTTTGGAGTGGTTGGTGCTATTATTTAATAAATGTATGGAAGAGGGTAAGGTACCTAGGGATTGGCAGAGAGCGTGTATTGTTCCTTTGTATAAAGGCAAAGGGGACAAAAGAGAGTGCAAAAATTATAGGGGAATAAGTCTGTTGAGTGTACCTGGTAAAGTGTATGGTAGAGTTATTATTGAAAGAATTAAGAGTAAAACAGAAAGCAGGATAGCAGATGAACAAGGGGCTTTAGGAAAGGTAGGGGTGTGTAGACCAAGTGTTTACAGTGAAACATATAGGTGAACAGTATTTGGATAAGGGTAAAGATGTTTTTGTGGCATTTATGGATTTTGAAAAGGCGTATGATAGGGTAGATAGGGGGGCAATGTGGCAGATGTTGCAGGTGTATGGAATAGGAGGAAGGTTACTGAAAGCAGTGAAGAGTTTTTATGAGGATAGTGAGGCTCAGGTTAGAGTGTGTAGGAGGGAAGGGACTATTTCCCAGTAAAAGTGGGCCTTAGACAAGGATGTGTGATGTCACCGTGGTTGTTCAATATATTTATAGATGGGGTTGTAAGAGAAGTGAATGCGAGGGTCTTGGCAAGAGGTGTTGGGCTAAAAGATAAAGAAGCAAATACAAAGTGGGAGTTGTCACAGTTGCTTTTGCTGATGACACTGTGCTTTGGGAGATTCTGAAGAGAAGTTGCAGAGGTTGGTGGATGAATTTGGTAGGGTGTGTAAAAGAAGAAAATTGAAAGTGAATATAGGAAAGAGTAAGGTGATGAGGATAACAAAAGAATAGGTGACAAAAGATTGGATATCAGATTGGAGGGAGAGAGTATGGAGGAGGTGAATGTATTCAGATATTTGGGAGTGGACATGTCGGCGGATGGGTCTATGAAGGATGAGGTGAATCATAGAATTGATGAGGGGAAAAGGGTGAGTGGAGCACTTCGGAGTCTGTGGAGACAAAGAACCTTGTCCATGGAAGTAAAGAGGGGAATGTATGAGAGTATAGTTATACCAACGCTCTTATATGGGTGTGAAGCATGGGTGATGAATGTTGCAACGAGGAGAAGGCTGGAGGCAGTGGAGATGTCATGTCTGAGGTCAATGTGTGGTGTGAATATAATGCAGAGAATTCGGAGTTTGGAAATTAGGAGGAGGTGCGGATTACCAAAACGATTGTCCAGAGAGCTGAGGAGGGGTTGTTGAGGTGGTTTGGACATGTAGAGAGAATGGAACGAGACAGAGTGACTTCGAGAGTGTATAAATCTGTAGTGGAGGGAAGGCGGGGTAGGGGTCGGCCTAGGAAAGGTTGGAGGGAGGGGGTAAAGGAAGTTTTGTGTGCGAGGGACTTGGACTTCCAGCAAGCATGTGTGAGCGTATTTGATAGGAGTGAATGGAGGCATATGGTTTTTAATACTTGACGTGCTGTTGGAGTGTGAGCAAAGTAACATTTATGAAGGGATTCAGGGAAACCGGCAGGCCGGACTTGAGTTCTGGAGATGGGAAGTACAGTGCCGGCACTCTGAAGGAGGGGTGTTAATGTTGCAGTTTTATAACTGTAGTGTAAAGCACCCTTCTGGCAAGACAGTGATGGAGTGAATGATGATGAAAGTTTTTCTTTTTCGGGCCACCCTGCCTTGGTGGGAATCGGCCAATGTGTTAATAAAAAAAACATTCTTAATAATTATTAATAAAAAAAATGTATGTTTTTATTTAGTTGATTTTTTGTATAATTACGCTATTAAGGTTGATGTGATGGTTGTCGGGAAACTGTTAACTTACGAGTGTAGCTCTTTGTTTTTGCTCTTTGTTTTTATGAATGAAAATCACACATATGAATTCGGGATGTGTTAGGTGTGTGCTTGTTGTAATATTATATAGGTTTCCGGTGGTTGGTATGCAAATGTGAGTTTTTGATGATAATGAAATTGCCCCTTTGACAAAAAAGTTATATTGACTGTAATATTTTCGTTTTTAGGCTTTAATTATAAGAATAATAATATCGGAGCACTGCAGTGGTTCTGCTGGCAGATAGATGGTAGACAGGTCGAATTCCCACCCATGTCTCCGAGAAACAAGGGTTTAGAACGTTAAGACGATTCCTTGTCCAGAAAAGGAGGAGCATGTTTCAGCCATGTTGTGGCGACAACAGCCGTCAAACGCAAAGAGCATATTAAGCAAGTACGAAATTATGGTTGGGTTCCGGCGGAGGTGGAGGGCGTTGCGTAGGAGAGGAAGCCGCATGAGACGGAGGCGTGTCTGTACTACCACGGACCGCTAGGGTCTGAACAGCAGCAGTCAGTCAGTTGAGTGAAGCAGCACGGCGTGGAGTGGCGTGCAGCCCTCACGAACATCCATCCACACACGTGCACGCCCACCTTGTGTTTCAATCCAGCCTCTAGTTAACATCGTTAGTTCACTTAACGCATTTACGTGCCTCAATTTCTGCAAGTTCTAAGCTGGCTGTAAAATAAGTCCTTGAAAACATTCCATGCCGAAGATGCATTTTCCACTGTAATGTTTTAGTGCGCGTCTCTTGGAAAAAATATTTATTTTGCTAAGTGTTTGTTGGTTGACGCTGGTGATTCCTTGAGCATCGTGCTCTCTGTGACAGACTGTCAGTGTGTCAAGTTTACAATTTGTGGAATTTAGTATGTGACGACAGTAACATACTGTCGTGCAGAAATTTAGGCAGTGCCTGGCTCCTTAGGAAGTATCTTGGGAGATGATTGTGATCTGTGAAAAGTGATTGTGCTCACTGTGGAAGGTGATTGTGATCATTGGAGAGGTAAATTGCAATTGTCGCTACGTGAGAACAATGATGTTTATTTAATGTGCTTGATAGCACCAATTTTAAACGAAACGTTGAATTTCAAGGCTCGTATATTGATGTTCTTTTAACGTGTTCTTATACTGATGTAGTCTGTGTTCTTGATGTGATGACCCTTGTGGTTTAGCGCTTCTTTTGATTATAATAATAATCTTGATGTGATCTTATAACGTACTGTTTTGCTGATGCGTTCTTGACGTGTTCTTATAATGATGTGTTCTTGGGTTATTCTGATATGTTTTTAAAGACCAGGTCACTAATATGTTTTATAGTTTGTTAGTAGTGCTGGTGTGGTTGTGATGATGGTGGTGGTTAGTAATGTTCGTGATGTCATGAGTGGTGATGGTGTTATTGTCATGAGTGGTGATAATGGTGGTCCGAGTGGTGATGGTGTTATGAGTGGTGGTGGTAGTAGTGGTGGTCGGAGTGGTCATGGTGTTACTCTCATGAGTGGTGGTAGTGGGGTTGGTGGAAGTGGATGGGGTTGTACTCGCCTATTGTAGTTGTATTTACAGATTTTATCGACCATTATCTCATATTTCTTGCCTCCAGCGCCCGATCCTACCTATTCTTGAAGCTGCATATAGCCTTTGCCTTCATGTCTTTATGTAGTGCGTGTGGCCGTGCTTGTGTGTGTTGTGTGGGATTTCCATTGCTCCCTGGCTCCCTTGTCTACACAAGAACTAATTGTACATCCTGCCAGTGATGATGCACCCACCAGGGCTCCAAACATTACTGCTAATTATTACATTTTATTTCATGAAAGATTTTACCCCAGTAGTCTCTCTCTCTCTCTAAAACATCAGCATATTTAAGCATTATTTTTACCATACTTTACGATCTGGAGTTGAAAAAAGATTAACAGGAATAATGAGATTCACGAAGGAACATTAAATTATTAAGTGTTGAGGAAGCCTGGGTGGGTAGTGAGGAAGTAGCAACAGGTAAGTCACAGGTAACCTGCTGCTGTGTTGCTCTAAACTCTATAACACACCATGAGAGTAGAAATATTTTTTTTCTTTTTCGTTTAGCAAAATTAGATATATCACCAATGTGCTGCCACTATTCTTTGATAGCTTTTGTTCCCACTTTGTAACATTGTATGTTTCTCTGTCAAGTTCCATCACACAGGGTGAAAGTTGAGGGGATGATTGAGGGGAAGGGGTGCCGGAAAGTGGAGAGGCATCGGATTGAGGAGGAGGGAGGGGGTGTTGCAGGGTAGGGGAAAAAAGAGGGTGTCGAGGAAAGGGGGTGTAAAGAGCGAGAGAAAATGAGGAGGGGGGAAGAGAGGTGTTTTTATGTTTGTTGTCTATTATTCTACACCTACCACTGAACCTTGGTGTTTGTTACTACCTACCACTGAACCTTGGTGTTTGTCACCACCTACCACTGAACCTTGGTGTTTGTCACCACCTACCACTGAACCTTGGTGTTTGTTACCACCTACCACTGAACCTTGGTGTTTGTCACCACCTACCACTGAACCTTGGTGTTTGTCACCACCTACCACTGAACCTTGGTGTTTGTCACCACCTACCACTGAACCTTGGTGTTTGTCACACCTACCACTGAACCTTGGTGTTTGTCACCACCTATCCACTGAACCTTGGTGTTTGTCACCACCTACTCTGAACTGAGTGTTTGTCCTACCTTCACTGAACTTGGTGTTGTCTACCTACTGAACCTTGGTGTTTGTCACCCCTCTTCTTTTTTTTGTGAGTCAGTGCGTTTTCTTTTGTGTATGTGATGGTAGATAACTTCAGGTGCGTTTGTTTACTGGTAGAGGTCTGTTGTTCATGTGCTGGCAGATAAATTCGGGTGCGTTAGTTGTTTGTTTGTTGGTAGATAGCTGCAGATGTGTTTATGGTAGGCGCCTACAAGTGAGTTTGCTCTTGTCTGTATGTCAGGAGATAACTTACTGACAAGTGAATGAGTTAGGTGTGACAGAGTGGGTGTTGTAGCAGGATGTGCGTATTGGGTGGGTAACAGTATGTTTTATTAGTGGGGCTGGCGGGAAGTGGTGTTCATGGTATGGTTCAGCTAACCCACCACTACCATGATTGGTCGGGGCTTGGCAAAGTTAACCATCACATCATAATTACAACCATCTCTAAGTCAACACTATATCACTGTCTAAGTTTGACGGTGGGTTGATTTACTGAACCAACAACTCACTTTATCTGATTTTCACTGTAGGTTTTGACTGTTACCCCCTCCCCCCTACAATTTATCACTATCTCGTGAGTCTGGTTGTGAGTTGACTGGCTTGCCACCAGACCGATCCCAGAAATCAGAAAAACACACCATGAGAAGAGACTGATGGAACTGGACCTGTCGACTGTCTCGGAGAGAAGAGTAGATGACATGATTACAACGTACAAAACTCTTGAGAGTAAATAACAAGGCAGATAAGGATGGCCTTTTAAAATTAATATGACGAGGGGGAAAAAGGGACATAGATGGGAAATGAATCATACAAATGTTAGGAAGTACCGCTCTAGTTTCAGTACTTGAGAAGTAGAATGAGTAAGCAATGGAGGCAAATTTAATTTAGAGCAGGTATAAGAAGGCCCAATATGTTCCAGAAATCAGTATTGCTTATCACAATATTCTATGAAATCAGACCCTCCCCTCTCCCACACACAAACAAATCGTTTACTCAGTGAGTAGCTGCTGTGTGAGCCAGCAACCCACCTCCGTCACCTAGGTTTGACACTGGTCGGTGAGAGAAGCATCAAGCAGTTATGACTTGTGTGAAGATGAGTGGGTGTGGTTTCTGGTCTACTTCCGCTGGAAAGTCACGAGGGCGTCAACGGTCTTTTGGAAAGACGTGTGAAGCCCCCAAGCTAAGAAACGGATTCTCAGGATTCTATGTGTAGCATTTTCTTAGGGTTTGTACCGTGGGGCCTCGATGCCAGTTTGGAGTCTTTCTCAGTTTTTTTTACATTTTTGGCAGAGTTTCGTGATGTTTGAAGAATAATGGTTCATAGGTAAAGTAACGCTCAGTTCAAGACATTTACTGAAGAAGCATTTTGCAACGAGCGAATTCAGATTAGGATTGAAGGAGCCATTCATGGAGAAACATTTCCTCAATAAATGTAGTAAACTGTGCATAAGTGTGTTAACTACTTAACTGTCGGTTCACGACAAAACGAAACGTCGCTTAAAGTTTCCTCCTCAAAGTGCGAGTTAGTTCCAAGTAGTTTCGTGAAGTGTGTGTGTGTGTGTGTGTGTGTGTGTGTGTGTGTGTGTGTGTGTGTGTGTGTGTGTGTATTACATGGATACTTCGTTTTTGCAGGAATACATTAAGGTTGATGTCATAGTGGTAGAGCAGCATGGAGGATGGAGCGACCCACACCCTGGTGTCACCAGTTTAGAAGCCACAGTGTTGCCCATACCTTTGATATACCTTTGAAGAGTTTCGAGAGTATCTACTCTCTGAGCCCGGCCATGGGCCAGGCTCGTCTGGTGCTTGCCTGGTCAACCAGGCTGTTGCTGCTGGAGGCCCGCTGCCCCACATATCCATCACAGCCTGGTTGATCTGGCACCTGGTGAAGATATTTGTCCAGTTTCCTCTTGAAGGCTTCTACACTGGTTCCAGCCGTGTTTCGGATATCTTCTGGTAAGATGTTGAATAGTCTGGGACCCCGGATGTTAATACAGTGCTCCCGTATTGTCCCCACCGCACCCCTGCTCCTCACTGGGTTTATTTTACACTTTCTCCCATATCTCTCACTCCAGTATGTTGTTATGGCAGTGTGCAGATTTGGGACCAGGCCCTCAAGTACTTTCCATGTATATATTATCATGTATCTCTCTCTCCTCCGCTCCAATGAGTACATGTTCAAGACTTGAAGGCGTTCCCAATAATTTAGATGTTTCAATGGCTCAATGTGAGCCGTAAACGATCTCTGGATTTGTTCCAGCTCTGCTATTTCTCCTGCCCTGAACGGGGCCGTCAGCACTGAGCAGTATTCTAAGTGAGGGAGCACTAGCGATTTGAATAGTGTCACCATCGGCATTATTTCCCTTGTTTTGAAAGTTCTCAATACCCACCCCGTCATCTTCCTGGCTGTTGTGATCTTTGTCTTGTTATGGTCTTTAAACGACAGATCAGCAGACATAATTATTCCCAAGTCCTTTACGTGTTCCTTTCGTTCTATGTGGTGACCCTCTTGCGTTTTGTATATAGTGTTCCTTTTGAGTTCTTCATTTTTTCCATACCTAAGCAGCTGAAACTTATCACCATTGAACGTCATGTTGTTCTCCACTGCCCATTGGAAGACCTTGCTTATGTCCATGTCTCGAGTCACTGTATAGTTTTTTGCCGTCTCAGCTGGTGTTCGCATTCTGACTTCTCATCATTGCCGGATATTATGCTAATACGTATTTTTCATAGTTATACCGACATTTCTAGATACCTAGAGCTTTGTATCTGATTCAAAACTTATTTGTATAATTGTGTCGTTGTGCGGACGCCATTGTGTCTTACCCTCGTTCTTTGTATTGTTTAGAGCTTAGGTCATGTCCTGTGTCACATTGCTTTGTCTTAACCTCGGGTGTTCCATTCTTTAGAAGTTAAGTCATGTCCTGCGTAATGTGCTTAATGTCATGCATATAATGCCCTTTCACATTACAATGTTACGTATTAATCCGGCGCCTGGGGTCTTAGAAGTCCTATGGAGCGGCCATCCAACACATATTTATGGGAGGTGTGAGAAGACTGCAACACACCTCTCACAATATATTGTTGTAGTTTGTGCACAAATACTCTATATTCAGACACTGATGTATGTTATAATTGAAAGTGAATATAGGAAAGAGTAAGGTGATGAGGATAACAAAAAGAATAGGTGACGAAAGATTGGATATCAGATTGGAGGGAGAGAGTATGGAGGAGGTGAATGTATTCAGATATTTGGGAGTGGACATGTCGGCGGATGGGTCTATGAAGGATGAGGTGAATCATAGAATTGATGAGGGGAAAAGGGTGAGTGGAGCACTTCGGAGTCTGTGGAGACAAAGAACCTTGTCCATGGAAGTAAAGAGGGGAATGTATGAGAGTATAGTTATACCAACGCTCTTATATGGGTGTGAAGCATGGGTGATGAATGTTGCAACGAGGAGAAGGCTGGAGGCAGTGGAGATGTCATGTCTGAGGTCAATGTGTGGTGTGAATATAATGCAGAGAATTCGGAGTTTGGAAATTAGGAGGAGGTGCGGGATTACCAAAACGATTGTCCAGAGAGCTGAGGAGGGGTTGTTGAGGTGGTTTGGACATGTAGAGAGAATGGAACGAGACAGAGTGACTTCGAGAGTGTATAAATCTGTAGTGGAGGGAAGGCGGGGTAGGGGTCGGCCTAGGAAAGGTTGGAGGGAGGGGTAAAGGAAGTTTTGTGTGCGAGGGCTTGGATTTCCAGCAAGCATGTGTGAGCGTATTTGATAGGAGTGAATGGAGGCATATGGTTTTTAATACTTGACGTGCTGTTGGAGTGTGAGCAAAGTAACATTTATGAAGGGATTCAGGAAACCGGCAGGCCGGACTTGAGTTCTGGAGATGGGAAGTACAGTGCCGGCACTCTGAAGGAGGGGTGTAAATGTTGCAGTTTTATAACTGTAGTGTAAAGCACCCTTCTGGCAAGACAGTGATGGAGTGAATGATGATGAAAGTTTTTCTTTTTCGGGCCACCCTACCTTGGTGGGAATCGGCCGATGTGTTAATAAAAAATAAAAAAATATATATATATATATATATATATATATATATATATATATATATATATATATATATATATAATTATATTGTATTAAAGTTTAAAGATAGGATAAAATGGGTATTATTACTATTATTATTATATTCATAGAGAAAGCAATAAAACTCGTAGTGGTCACGTAGGTCTTGAGGAATGGTAGGTAATCAGTTTTGATCCAAGGAAGGAGAAGCTAACTCCAACTCCTTGTCTCAAGAGCCGTTTGTCGGCATCAAAATACGCCCTTGAAGAGGTGGAGACTTAGAGGTTCACTGGGTGGATGGGAAGTGCGGGTGGGTGGATGTGTGTGCAGTGTTCATAAGTTATTACCACTGATGATAGTGAGGAGATCTTGATCAAAGGAACTGGAGCTGCCCTCGAAATCCAATGAGCAAACCTGATTACCTCACATTCTGCCGGCGCTGTATAACCCCTTCGGCTTTAGCACTTCCTTTTGATTGTAATATGATTACTACTCAATACTAACTCCAAATTCATCCACAAATTTGTGTGTGTGTGTGTGTGTGTGTGTGAGGTAATCAGGTTTGCTAATTGGATTTCGAGGGCAGCTCCAGTTCCTTTGATCAAGATCTCCTCACTATCATCAGTGGTAATAACTAATGAACACTGCACACACATCCACCCACCCGCACTTCCCATCCACCCAGTGAACCTCTAAGTCTCCACCTCTTCAAGGGCGTACTTTGATGCCGACAAACGGCTCTTGAGACAAGGAGTTGGAGTTAGCTTCTCCTTCCTTGGATCAAACCTGATTACCTACCATTCCTCAAGACCTACGTGACCACTACGAGTTTTAATGCTTTCTCTATGAATATAATAATAATAGTAATAATACCCATTTTATCCTATCTTTAAACTTTAATACAAATTCTTCTTTCTCAACCGTTCACCACCACTATTTTTCCCACCTGTCCCACTCAGCCACTCTCGCATTTCCTCCTTCACTTCCCTTCCTCCATCACTTCACTTCCTCCATCACTTCCCTTCCTCCATCACTTCCCAACCCTCCTCCGCCTCCCACTGCTCATGACTCTCTGCATCCTCGTATTATTATTATTTATGGGGGAACCACTAGACCCTTAAATGATTTTTTTTAATTTAGCTGAATTGGAGCCATCAGCAGTGTGCTGCTGTCCTATTCTACATGATATTTACACAGTGGGAACACAAGCTAGCTAAGTCCTCGTATCATATTGCATCAGAGAGGATGGTTTACATAGTGTTGAGAGTGTCAGCCTTACGTCAGTAGGTCACTGAGGCTATAGTAGCTTCTGAAGCATAAGTTTCCCTTCCACCAGAACTGGACTCACTCTTACATTTGAATCACCATCATTCAGTATAGCCTATCCCATATAGGGGAATACAATTTTCGCCTCGGGAGTGGGAGACAGGTTTAATCCGAGGAAGGGGAGGGTAACTCCAATTATTTGGATCAAGAGCCTTTCACTCTGTTGAAGAAATTGCTGAGGTGACAAGTTTCATTACCTCGTGTAAAATGCTCATCCTGTGTGACAGGGAAACAGCTAATTTTTGTTCCTACTATGTAACTATAATATAGAATAGAGTAGCAGGACACTGCTGTATCTAAGTTTGTTACCCCCCCCCCTCCCAAAAAAAGCGTTTTCTTCCGCCACTCACCAACGACTATAGCAATTACCCAGGGTGGCTGCGGTCATTGTGGGAGCGTGTTCACGAGCCGGAGTTACCCGGCGGTCATGATCAAGATTATCCAGCACCACTTAACACACAACTTGAGTTGGCTTGCACGGGGAACATCATTTAAATGAGAAAGTTTGTGCCCTAAGGAAGACCAAAACTTAAAATATCGTAGCTGCTACAACTCTCAACTACTCACCAATTATAAATGAAAATTAGACGACGTTTCAGTCCATCTTGGATCATTTACGAATTTATAATGATCCATAATGGGCTGAAGCATCAGCTGGTTTGCATTCTCAATTTGTGAGCTTGTGAATTATTTGGAGGTGTTCTTAGTCCTCGGGTGAGGGAAGGTTGGCATGCTCCTCCTGCCTCCTACACACTGACTGGTCAACACTAGTGCTGCTTCACTTTATGAGAGAAACACACAGTTACCCACAACCAGTTTGCTCATATATTTATATTAATATTTATGATAATGTATAAACAGATTTAACAGCGTCATTTTTATGATTAGGACTTGCCCATTTTACGCATTGTTGAGTACAAAGTATATACATTGTCAGTTAAAAGGTCTAGGATAATCGCCGAGTGCAATCCAGTGTCAGATCAGGCAGCACAATAGGTTGGAAAAAAAGAAATATTATAGTAATAAGAACTATTAGGAAGCACACAGGCAACCAAAGCCAAGTGTATATTGAATATAAGATGTAAGTTATCTGTCATCTTACAAGTTCATAAGACATGGAGCTTGTTCCTGGAGTCAGCGCCCCCGCGGCCCGGTCCTCGACCAGGACTCCCAGTGGATCAGGGCCTGATCAACTAGTCTGTTATTGCTGGCCGCACGCGATCCAACTTACGAACTACAAACCATACCACGGGCGGGGTTAGAACCCGCGATCAGAGTCATAAAACTCCAGACCGACGCGTTAGCCATTGGGCCAGCTACCTACAATAAGATTCATCTAACTAGGTATATTTATACACCAGTGGTGCCTATGCTAACCTCCCTATATTGTATAACTATACTTAGTTGGATGAATCTTATTGTAGCTAGCTGGCCCAGTGGCTAACGCGTCGGTCTGGAGTTTTATGATCGCGGGTTTTAACCCGCCTGTGGCATGGTTTGTTTGCAATCGTGTCATTACGATTTCGTGAGTCATGAGTACGAACTACAGCCCGGCTTGTCAGGCACTTTAGGTATCTGTCCAGTTTCCTTATGAAGACAGCTAGGGTCCTTTGATATACCTTTGAAGAGTTTCGAGAGTTTATCTACTCTCTGAGCCCGGCCATGGGCCAGGATCGTCTAGGGCTTGCCTGGTCAACCAGGCTGTTGCTGCTGGAGGCCCGCTGCCCCACATATCCATCACAGCCTGGTTGATCTGGCACCCGGTGAAGATACTTGTCCAGTTTCCTCTTGAAGGCTTCTACACTGGTTCCAGCCTTGTTTCGGATATCTTCTGGTAAGATGTTGAATAGTCTGGGACCCCGGATGTTAATACAGTGCTCCCGTATTGTCCCCACCGCACCCCTGCTCCTCACTGGGTTTATTTTACACTTCCTCCCATATCTCTCACTCCAGTATGTTGTTATGGTAGTGTGCAGATTTGGGACCAGGCCCTCAAGTACTTTCCAGGTATATATTATCATGTATCTCTCTCTCCTCCGCTCCAATGAGTACATGTTCAAGACTTGAAGGCGTTCCCAATAATTTAGATGTTTCAATGGCTCAATGTGAGCCGTAAACGATCTCTGAATTTGTTCCAGCTCTGATATTTCTCCTGCCCTGAACGGGGCCGTCAGCACAGAGCAGTATTCTAAGTGAGGGAGCACTAGCGATTTGAAGAGTGTCACCATCGGCATTATTTCCCTTGTTTTGAAAGTTCTCAATACCCACCCCGTCATCTTCCTGGCTGTTGAGATCTTTCTCTTGTTATGGTCTTTAAAAGACAGATCAGCAGACATAATTATTCCCAAGTCCTTTACGTGTTCCTTTCGTTCTATGTGGTGACCCTCTTGCGTTTTGTATATAGTGTTCCTTTTGAGTTCTTCATTTTTTTCCATACCTAAGCAGCTGAAACTTATCACCATTGAACGTCATGTTGTTCTCCTATGCCCACTGGAAGACCCTGCTTATGTCTTCCTGTAATTTTTCAGTGTCCTCTACCGTAGTGACTTTCATGCTTATTTTAGTGTCATCTGCAAATGATGATACAAAAGTGTGCTGGGTGTTTTTATACATGTCTGCTATGAGGATGATAAACAGCAGAGGTGCCAGGGGCACTGAGCTTTTGACCTCGCTGATGCTGGATCTTGCCCTGTTCACTACTACTTTTTGTGTTCTGTGCGTTAGGAACTCAAAAATCCATCTGCCTAATTTCCCCATAATGCCTATGGCCCTCATTTTGTGCGCTATCACTGCATGATCGCATTTGTCAAACGCCTTTGCAAAATCTGTGTAAATCACATCTGCGTTTTGGTCGTCTTCCAATGCCTCCGTAATTCTGTCATAATGGTTCAGCAGCTGTGACAGGCATGATCGACCCGCTCTAAAGCCATGCTGGTTCGGGTTATGTTGGTGGTGCTGGTCCATGAACTTTGTAATCTGCCGTCTCATCACTCTTTCAAAGATTTTTATGATGTGAGAAGTGAGGGCTACTGGTCTGTAATTTTTAGCTAGTGCTCTACTACCTCCCTTATGCAAAGGAGCTATGTCTGCACTCTTTAAGGCCTCCGGTATTTCACCTAGATCTAAGCCCTTTCTCCAAAGAATACTAAGGGCTCTTGCTAATGGTACTTTGCACTTCTTTATAAATAAAGCATTTCATGAATCTGGTCCAGGTGCTGAGTATGTGGGCATGTTGTCCATTTCTTTTTCGAAATCTATGGGATTTGTACTATTGTCGGTTAGGTGGTCTGCGCGACATTCTGCTGGAGTGAAAAATATTTCTGCATTTTCTACCTTGCTGTCATTTAATGGGTTGCTGAACACTGAATCATACTGTTCTTTTAGGATTTCACTCATTTCCTGTTCATCGTCAGTATACGAACCTCCTCTCAATAATGGTCCAATAATGGATTTTGCATAGGAATAGAAATATTTTGGGTTTCTTGCAATATCCTGTATGGCTCTTTGTTCCCTTTGTACTTCTTCTGTCAGGTATGACATCTTAAGTTTTTGCTCTAATTCAGTGATCTCTCGGTTAAGGCTATCTCTCCTCTGTTGCAACATAACTGTGTTTTTCAGCAATTCAGTAACCCGTTTTCTTCTGTACCATCTCCTACGCTCTCTTTCTATATCTGATCTTCTTCTGGGTTTCCTCAATGGTACGTGCTTCTGTATTCAGCTTCTCTAGGCACTGGTGGGGATTTAGGGTGCTCAAGTCTGATTCTCATGATATGTCTGATAGCTCTTGGTTTATTCTTTCCCAGTCAATTCTATGGTTATTAAAATTAAACTTATTGAACATCCCGTCTCTAACATTAGTGACGTAGTTCCCTAACCCTGAGTTAATACTCGTTTGAACTTCTATGATGTTATGATCAGAGTACAGTGGACCCCCGAGTTTCGTAAAAACTTCACTCCTGAAGTCTGCTCAAGTGCCATTACCGAACGAATTTACTCCCTTAAGGAAAAATTTCACGTAGGTTAGTCTATTTCAGACCCCCAAAAATACACTTCCACAAGAACTTACAAAATTATACTTACATAATTGCACGATTTCCGGGGTATTCGTTAACCGAGGGTCCACTGTATATTGTTTTTGTAACTGTTATGTCTCTGATTAATTCCTCGTTGTTTGTGAATATCAAATCCAGGGTATTTTCATTTCAAGGGGGATCAATTATCTGTTGATTTAATGAGTACTTTTCACAAAGCCTCATTAGTTCCCTGGTATGTGCCTGTTGAGCCAGGGTGCTTCCAGGAGATATTTCTGGTATAACATTATGTTGCCTCATCTTCCATTTTACATGAGGGAGATTAAAATCTCCAAGGAGTAAAATGTTTGGGGTGGGATTCTCTAGCCTATCCAGATAGCTATCTATCTTCCTTAACTGATCTGTGAATTCCTCCGCAGTTGCTGATGGTGGTTTGTATACTAGGATAATTACTAGATTCCTATTTTCCACTTCAATGCTGAGGATTTCTACTATATCATTCGTAGCGTTCAACACTTCTGTGCAACAGAGAGTATCCTTTACAGAGTCCTACTCCTCCCTGTGACCTATTAATTCTATCACATCTATACATGTTATAGTTTTCTATCTTAATCTCTCCGTCCAAAACATCCCTTGTATGTGTTTCTGTAAATGCTCCAAACATGGCATTCGCTTCTGCTAGGAGTCCACTAACATAATTAACTTTGTCATTTTTATTTGATTTCAGACCCTGAATATTTGCAAATATGAAGCAGGAGTTACCATTTGGGATGTTTGGTCTTTCTTTGTGTTTCGTTAGTACCACTGGTGATGTCCTACCTGGTATGACCCCTGGTGCCCATACCCCTGGTTTCTCCAGTACTGACTTTGATTGTTCATACGGCCCTGATGAGCTGGTGCCTGTCTTGGCATGTCCCACTGTGCTGCCCATCTGTCCCCTCTGTACCATTTCCCCCTTTTGTCTCTTTCTTTGATCTGGTTGTTTCTCCTTATATCTAAAATAGATTGCTGTTCATTTTCCCTTTCCCTGCTTTCTCTGTATCGTACTGTTCCCTTTATATGGTGGTCTGGGCAGCTCAGGTCATAACATTCTCTGGACTGTGTTGAAGCTTGACACATCACTGGATGGAAGTATGTGCACTCTTTGTTGAAACGACACTTTCCTTTCCTCAACATGTTGGCACATTTTCTGGTGTGTTTATTCCAGCAAACTCTGCCATATAGGCACATACATTTTGCATAGAATCTGAAAATGTTTTGACTGCCTATATTTACTGATTTTGTGTCTTCCCAAAGATCTGCCGAATTATCTGCGTTTTCTTCCTCTCTTTCCACTCATTGGTTTTCCTCTTTATCTGCGCTTTCCTCCTTTGATGACATGGGTCCACCATTTTCCCTGGAAGAAGACTCCCCTACTATATCTGTACTAGAGGCTATGGCTGTGGTGGCTGTGAAGGAGTCTTTAACCAAATCTGGATTTTCACTATGGCTGGGGGCTGGGTCTGGGTCAGTCCTAGGGCTGGGGGCTGAGTTAGCTAGTTGGTAATTTACCTTATGTATGATGGGAGGCTGCTGAACAGTCTTGGGCCTTGGACACTTATTGTGTTTTAGTGTACTCATTGCATGCCTTCTTTTCATTGGGTGTATTGTAGAGAAATTTCTCCAGGAGGGGGGTTATCGGCCCCCTTCAGCCCTTTCAGCATGAGAGACGACCCTCTCAGAGAGGGCAGTGGCGTCTTGTTTGCTACTGCATCAAGTAATTCTTAGCAGATGCTTTACCAGCATGTACCAGACTAGACCCGCCACTTCCTTGTAAGATACGTCACGGCTGACCACTGTTGTAACTAAGATTGGTTAATGAGAGACAATCGATCTCTTACAGCAGTAGGAAAATTAAGAAAATACTACACCCACTTTAGTACCATGTTAAAGATAGCATACACAGTCGTCTAAGCCCAGACATCTAGAAATCAAGTATTCTGCATTGCTTCTTGTAGAAGTTTGGCAAGCAAAAGAAACATGCTTGATTGACACTTCTTTTGTGTGTCGGGTGACGCCCAGGGCACGCCGGGTCAGCGGAGGGCGCCGGGGATTAGATTGTTTTAAATCCTGCCAGGGAAACATTAACCCCGGGATAACGAATAAAGAACACTGTTCCGTGTGTTTATGTGCATAAAAGACAATCCACATTAGCGGTATATTACAGAGAAGTGTGCGCAGCTTCCTGTAGTGACATTACTGTGAATCGACAATGATTGAAGGACAATTAAGAGTATCGTGTGTATCAAGAACTATTTTCATAGACTAACCGTGCACCCTAAGACACTTCTTCAATCAAGACAGCGGTTATCCGGTGATACTTAAGTTCAGTTGACTACTCAGTTAGGAACTTATTAATGTCTAAGCAGACTTACCTGGGTATTTGTATCAGACCCTTAAGTATCACCGGATAACCGCTGTCTTGATTGAAGAAGTGTCTTAGGGTGCACGGTTAGTCTATGAAAATAGTTCTTGATACACACGATACTCTTAATTGTCCTTCAATCATTGTCGATTCACAGTAATGTCACTACGAAGCTGCGCACACTTCTGTAATATACCACTAAAGTGGATTGTCTTTTATGCACATAAACACACGGAACAGTGTTCTTTATTCGTTATCCCTGGGTTAATGTTTCCTGGCAGGATTTAAACAATCTAATCCCGGCGCCTCCGCTGACCGGCGTGCCCTGGGCGTCACCCGACACACAAAGAAGTGTCAATCAAGCATGTTTCTTTTGCCAAACTCTACAGAAGCAATGCAGAATCTTGATTTCTAGATGTCTGGGCTTAGACGACTGTGTATGTATCTTTAACATGGTACTAAAGTGGTGTAGTATTTTCTTAATTTTCCTACTGCTGTAGAGATCGATTGTCTCTCATTAACCAATCTTAGTTACAACAGTGGTCAGCCGTGACGTATCTTACAAGGAAGTGGCGGGTCTAGTCTGTACATGCTGGTAAGCATCTGCTAAGATACTGATGCAGTAGCAAAAGACGCCACTGCCCTCTGAGAGGTCTCTCATGCTTGAAAGGGCTGAAGGATAACCCTCCTGGAAAAATTTCTCCACAAGTATGTTGCACTGTCTGCCTAGTCTTTTACTTTCGCCGGGAGTGATTTCTGTATGCAGATTTGGGACTAGTTCCTCTAGGATTTTCCAGGTGTAGATTATGATGCATCTTTCTCGCCTGCATTCCAGGGAGTACAGATCAAGAGACTTCATGCGTTCCCAATAATTAAGGTTCTTCACTGGAATGATACCTGCAGTGAAAGTTCTCTCTACATTCTCTAGATATGTAATTTCACTTGCTTTGAAAGGGGCTGTTAGTGCAAAGAAAATATATGTAATTCTTCCAGTGTAAAAGAAACTAACAGGCTTCCGTTACATATTTTTTATGACAGGAGGGTAGTATCTTCCCAGGTGGTTGCTATCTACCACTCTACTGTAATATTTATCAATCAGTACTAAATTATTATCTTTTCCGACCTTTCTCACTGTATGAACTATGCACAATGAGAAAGAAGCAGTAATTGGAATGGCTATTGTTGTAGAGGCGACCCTTTGTTTACGTTGTGGGATTGATGGGACGTAGCCAATCCCAGTTGTGAGTTGTCTGGGCTCGCCTCCGCCAACACGTCCACCCCCTCGCCCACATCCGACTCGGCATACATGCCCCCGCCCACTCTTGCACCCCATCCTAAAGTCCCAACACTACGTCCTTTCCAGACTCCGCATCAGACCCCACACTCGCCTGCACCACATCCCTTCACCGAGAACTCACAACGTGTTAACCAAAGGTCACAACATTTCCAGATTGAGGGGAGAACTTAAGAGTTGGGGAAAACTGAGTGAGGGACAGCTGAGGGGTGGGGGTGAGCTGAGGGGTGGGGTGAGCTGAGGGGTGGGGGTGAGCTGAGGGGTGGGGGGTGAGCTAAACAGCTGCAACATCTCCTAACCTGCCAGATGGTTACCACAACTGCACATGAGTCTTGCTTATTAATTGCATCCTCTAAGAAAGTATTTATATTTATGTACTGGTAACTGATTAGCTTTCTCTGCTTGTGTGTGTGTGTGTGTGTGTGTGTGTGTGTGGTTTCGGCGTTAAAGGTGAACCTGTATTAGTCAACGGTTGAGGTGACTCTTATCCGGTATTACCTCTTCTATTTCCTTCCTCTTCCTATCTGCCTTCTCTTCTTACTTCTCCCCCTCCCCCCACCTCACATCAGTCTCCATTTCACCAATCCTTCCCTCCTCCTCCTCGCCTCATCTGTATCCTTCCTCCCACGTGTAGTTGCAGTTCGTTAAAGAGCCAGGAAGGAGTTTTTTGTAGGTAGAGTGACCTGTACCTGCAGGCGGGGACGCTACGCTGGATACTGCCCTTCCCTTTTCATCTGAGAAATTTACATTCGAGGTTAATGCTATGTTTAGTCTGGGACATTTATATACGGGGTTAATGCTCTTTTTAGTCCGGGATATTTTTACACGGGGTTAATACTCTTTTTAGTCCGGGATATTTTTATACAGGGTTAATACTCTTTCGTGTTGGGGATACTTATGTATTGTTAGTCTTCCGGTAACCAGGTAATCAGGTTCTCTGTAATCACGGCACTTCTACCTATTGGGATTCATATACATTTCCTTACGCATCTTTCCCTCCAGCATTTTCAGTCAACAGATTATGTAATCTCTCTTGTGTATCAAATGTATATGAGAGGTATATCTGTTCCAGAGAGTTTCCGTGTGCTTTAAGACGATCACAATAGTTTAGTTACTGATCTCACACCAGCAGTTAATGATCACCTCTAGGTTATCTGATGTCGATTTTGGGAGTTATCGCCTCCGCAACCCCATCCGAGACCACGCCTAATAATTGAAAGCACGCAGTCCAACATGGCTACCACAGCCTGGTTGATCTAAAACACTTACAAAACTCCCTCTTGAGGACAGCTAGGGGTCTGTTGGTATTTTCCCTTGTGTATGTTGGAAGGGTGTTGAAACGTCTTGGTCCCTTTCCACTTTAATACCGTATATTTTAAGTTCAGAATTATCACCTGCCTTGAATGATGATGTGAGGACTGGCCCGTTAGCAGTTCAGTGATGGCATCCATTAAATGTTTAACTTAGTGGGAAGATGTCACCAGTGGGTTGCCATAAGGATCTGTGCTTGCTCTGATTATGTTTAAAATAGATTTATTTATGTAAATGACTTACCAGAAGGAATAAAAACTATATGAATATGCACAAACAACCCGCACTTAGGATAGGGGAGCTTACGACGACTAAACCTCCCCTCTCCTATGTGCGGGTTGTTTGTGTAGTGTTCCAGTCACGGTATTGTGCCTTTTTATTTATATGAATATGTTTTGCTAAAGCAAAAATCTTAAGTAAAATAAACAATAAAAATTACTGTAAATCACTACAAGATGACTTGGATATATTGAGCAAATGAAGTAATAAGTGAATAATGGAATTTAATGTAGATAAATGTCATGTAATGGAAGCGGGGATAGCGAAATCAGACATGAAGAATATAAACCGTGTAACAAAATATTGATATTATCAGAGAGAGAGAGAGAGAGAGCTCTGAGTTAACAAAAAATTATCACTAAGGTCATATGAATGAACTAATGAAACACTCCTGCGCTACACTGATAAACTAAACAATAGCTTTCAAGTATATAGACTGAGAAATGTTAAAAAAAAAAAAAACATCTACAACATATGTTAGGCCAGAATTGGAATATTCAGAAGCTGTGTTGCGCGCACACACCTAAACACACACTTGGATAAGATAGAAAATGTCCAAAGGAGCTACGAAATGGCTGTCAGATTGAATTAGAGGCTAGAACCCAAGAACAGTGTTGATGAGACAGGGGCGGTGATGCATAATAGAGGAATACGAACATACTTAAAATAGAAAGACACAAGGAGGCGGGAGAGCGCTTGTCAAAAATTACGGACAGTAGCACTAACATCATACTATATAGGTGTTTGAAAGGGTGATGAGATGTCAAATTACAAACAATACAGAACAGCACACACAACGCAGATGTGGTATACGTGGATTTCGCAAAGTTTTTTGACGACTGCGATCATGGGGTGATTGCACATAAAATGAGATCAATAAACTGGGAAAAATTCAAATGCATTTTCAACTCTCTGACAAATAGAACACAAAGATTAGTAGTAAACAGTCAAAATCCAGCATTAGACGAGTAAAAAAGTACGGTACTCCAAGGCACCGTTCTGGTGTCTTTACTGTTTCTTGTCCTCATTTCGAACTTAGATAAAAATGCTCGCCACTGATTTGTATCGTCATTTGTGGATGATACCAAAACAAGCATGAAAATCACTTCAGTTGAAGATATGGAAAAGTTGCAAGAAGATATACACAAAGTCTTCTGGTGGGCAGTGGAGAATAACATAACATTCAATGGTGACATTTTCTAACTGCGAAGACATATAAAGACTGAAGAACTCAAAAGGTATATTGCATACAAAATCCAAGAATATCACTAAATAGTATGTAAGAAACATGTGAAGGATCTGGGTGTAATAAAGTCAACTGACCTTTTCTCTCAAAGAACAATAAATACCATGATATCCACGAAAATGACGGGGGGGCATAATGAGAACTTTCAAAACAAGGAAAATAGTGCCAGTGGTGACACTATTCAAATCACTTGTGTTCTGCTTAGAGAGTATTATTCAGTGTTACGGGTTCGTTCAGGGCAGGGAAGAAATCAGAGCTGGAACAGATACGTCCTGCATAGAGTCAGTAAAGTATTTACATTCCTGAGGACGCATCCAATTCCTAAATATGTACTCGCTAGAGCGAAGAGATACATGATATACTTGGAAGATACTTGAAGGCCTAGTCCAAAATCTGCACACTGCCATAACATACTGAAGTGAGAGATATGGGAGAAAATGTAAAATAAACCCAGTGAAATGCAACTATTGTACACTGCCTGAAGATAATAGAAACACTGCCGGAACAAGTGTAGAAGTCTGCAAGGGGAAACTTGATAAATACCATATGTCGTATCAACCAGGTTGTGATGGATATGTAGGCCAACCAGTGGGCCACCGACAGTAACAGCCTGGTTGACTAAGGAAGCACAAAACAAACCTGGCCCAGGGCCCGGTTGCGAGAGTAGGAAAACTCTCGAAATCTGTCAAAGGTATAAAAATAAAGGTTGTTAACACTACAGATGCCCACGCTGGCTGATAGGAGGAAAAGAGGAGACATGATAATCACATATTAAAATATGAAAGGGTAGATAAAAAAGGATCTCTTATTACCTGTAGCAGGGACAGCAACAAGCATAGCATTGCTCCTGTGGCTAGAAATAGATAATTACTCCCCCCCCCCACACACTCACTCTGTCTCAAGGTTTTCTTCGTGAGAAATGTGCATAAAACATTGTTGAGATGCGGACGTGAGATGTGGAGTGATTGTTGACTGGTGGTATTACTTCATCCAGTCACTGCAGGAATGTTTGCGAAGGAAAGACAGCAAAAATAGCTTGCGAGTAGTATTGTCAAACCACTGGCCAATATTTTGTAATCACGCTCTCTTGAATGGTGCAACGTCACGTTGTACTTTGTAAACATTGCACAGATCTTGACTTTTTTTTAGTAAAAGTGAAAATGTAATGCAGTATAAAGTGCTACAATCCTGCTGCCGCCGCTGCCGCCGCCGTCATAATTTTACAATTTGTAAAATTTATCATGTGAATAAATTTTATTAGTAGTAGTATTATTAAGGTACACATTTTTTTTTAAATACAGCCTTATTTATCTGTTGTTTTTTTGTTCAGTTGGTTGGTTAATTGAGCTTAAAGACTATCGAGCATATGAGATATTAATTAATACTGTGGGTTACTTCACTACCTATCAACCTTTGAAGATATACCTTTGAAGAGTTTCGAGAGTATCTACTCTCTGAGCCCGGCCATGGGCCAGGCTCGTCTGGTGCTTGCCTGGTCAACCAGGCTGTTGCTGCTGGAGGCCCGCTGTCCCACATATCCATCACAGCCTGGTTGATCTGGCACCTGGTGAAGATATTTGTCCAGTTTCCTCTTGAAGGCTTCTACACTGGTTCCAGCCGTGTTTCGGATATCTTCTGGTAAGATGTTGAATAGTCTGGGACCCCGGATGTTAATACAGTGCTCCCGTATTGTCCCCACCGCACCCCTGCTCCTCACTGGGTTTATTTTACACTTTCTCCCATATCTCTCACTCCAGTATGTTGTTATGGCAGTGTGCATATTTGGGACCAGGCCCTCAAGTACTTTCCAGGTATATATTATCATGTATCTCTCTCTCCTCCGCTCCAATGAGTACATGTTAAAGACTTGAAGGCGTTCCCAATAATTTAGATGTTTCAATGGCTCAATGTGAGCCGTAAACGATCTCTGGATTTGTTCCAGCTCTGCTATTTCTCCTGCCCTGAACGGGGCCGTCAGCACTGAGCAGTATTATAAGTGGGGGAGCACTAGCGATTTGAATAGTGTCACCATCGGCATTATTTCCCTTGTTTTGAAAGTTCTCAATACCCACCCCGTCATCTTCCTGGCTGTTGTGATCTTTGTCTTGTTATGGTCTTTAAACGACAGATCAGCAGACATAATTATTCCCAAGTCCTTTACGTGTTCCTTTCGTTCTATGTGGTGACCCTCTTGCGTTTTGTATATAGTGTTCCTTTTGAGTTCTTCATTTTTTCCATACCTAAGCAGCTGAAACTTATCACCATTGAACGTCATGTTGTTCTCCACTGCCCATTGGAAGACCCTGCTTATGTCTTCCTGTAATTTTTCAGTGTCCTCTACCGTAGTGACTTTCATGCTTATTTTAGTGTCATCTGCAAATGATGATACAAAAGTGTGCTGGGTGTTTTTATATATGTCTGCTATGAGGATGAGAAACAGCAGAGGTGCCAGGACAGTGCCTTGGGGCACTGAGCTTTTGACCTCGCTGATGCTGGATCTTGCCCTGTTCACTACTACTTTTTGTGTTCTGTGTGTTAGGAACTCAAAAATCCATCTGCCTACCTTCCCCGTAATGCCTATGGCCCTCATTTTGTGCGCTATTACTCCATGATCGCATTTGTCAGACGCCTTTGCAAAATCTGTGTAAATCACATCTGCGTCTTGGTCGTCCTCCAATGCCTCCGTAATTCTGTCATAATGGTTCAGCAGCTGTGACAGGCATGATCAAGAATACTTTATTCCCAAAAATAGAGATTGACGTAAACTCTTAGTTTATGTACATTGATAGATGTACGCCCTTCTGTGTATATATCCAGTGAGTGCAGTTAGTTAACATTTAAATTGATCTTAATTATGTTTATATTATTTTATTGGCGTTAATAAGGCAATAAGGAGAACCCAGTGGAAATAAGCAAGTTTATTTATGTACAGGTACACATAAATAGTTAAACATATTATCATACATAGTAACATGAGTAAATTATCTATGATAAAAGAGAGAGAACCCCCAAAAAGTCAAGAGAAGGTGACTTATTTCCATTGTTTGACTTCAGTGGGCTACCCTATGTAAGTTTCTGCATAAGTTAATGTATATGACCTTATGTACCAAACTTAAACAGAAACTTAATTAGCGTACATTAAATCAGTTCACATTTTTCTTTGCTGTCGTCTGGACTTGTGTTGGTGTTCTGTAAGGCATGACTCATCAAAGAAAATGGTTTAGTAGGGTCTTTGGCGGGGTGACTAAATAATATTTTGTCGTGGCTCATCTTTTTTTTTTTTTTTTTAACTTTAGTCTGTTGCAGTTTTAGAATGTGATAATTAAGGGAATAAATCGCATTTTTTGCTATGTGAGTTGTGTGAATTCATAATATTTTTCATTGTTTAAAAATATACAAGTATATTCCTGAAGAAATACATATTTAACTGAAGCATACTTCTTTATTTTCTTTTCAAGCTTTCTCGTCGGGTTTATCCTCTTCATCTTCATGCGTTTTTTTTTTTATCTAGCTTCGCATTTCCTTTTGAGGGCGGTGACGCCTGAAATCGTGTACAGGCAACAACCTCTTTCATCTAATTCCTTCCTCATTGAATCTGAAAAAAAACACTCGTGACGTCTCTTTGGCTCATCCGCGTCTTTAAACTACCGTCTGTATTGGGGAGCTGAGTTTCATATTGAACCGTCAAGTCTGGCCTTTGACCGGGTTCCAGAGTAGAACGCTCGAAACCGGGCAAAGGTATGCCACAGGTATCATGTGCTGTTTTAGTATCTAAGGGTAACTCTTAAGCATTCCCATCATTTTTTTTCTTTGAGAACTTTTATTCATGCAGCCGAGACATTGGAATGTTGCTGATTTGTTCCTTATAATAATATATTTAAAATTCTCCCTAGTGTAATTTGAATTGTCAGCACCATTGTATGTGTACATGCTCTTGCCAATCTATTGTGTTAAATGAGAGAGACGTACAGACTCTATTACCTGAAATGTTTTGCAATTGTGTCTTTGTGAGTTTTAAGTGAAAACGATTAGTTTTACATTTTTATTATATAAATTTCATTCACTTTACAGAAATGTATATTTGCTCGATGTAACTTAGTTTTGGGCAATGTCAGATATTACTGTGAGAGAAGTCACTGCCGCCTTCTGTATGTTCACGTGAGATGAGTCAGTCAAGTGAGCGTCCTCGCTCCTGTCTCCACTGTCCGGTCTGTGCTGCACTTGACATATTCAGAAGAGGACTGAGGAGTGTTGTCGGCTTCCTTTTTCCGCTTCCTATCAATCAGGACTCCCTCACAGCCCTCCGGAAGTCTCAAGGATACAACAGCGCATCTTCGAGCAGAAGCAGCGTTAGGATGGGCTCAACGCGACCTTCCAAGGGGCTCAAGAGGGGCGGTGGAATATTTATTTCTGCTGGTCTCAAATGTGCTGTGTTAGTGCCTAAGGGGAGGCCATCGTCTCGTACCCCTGGTCACTCACAACCCTCATCCAATTCAGCATCAGAATCATCTTCCACACAGTCGTCTCCGGCATATCCTCTGTTACAACCATCACCTGCATACGCCATGTTACAGCCGGCCTCTGCACGCTCCCTGACGCAGTCTGCATCTACTTCTGTGCTACCTTCATCGACTGAACACTCTTCGGCACTGCCGCCTTCGAAACAATCTTCAGTTGTATCATCTGTCACACATTCCATGGATCCACTTTCTTTTCCTCGTATACCGTCGTCATCGGCACAGTCAGGACCACCGCCATCCGTGTTGCAATCATCATTTGCACACTCGGCGCCGCTTTTGCGGTCATATGGCATTGCACCTTCTCTGTCAGACCAGTCGCTGACTTCGACGTTGTCTGCTCATTCTGTGGCACCTTCATCGTCCATACACTCATTAACCGGGTCTTCATCTGTGGATTCCCTCGCACCGTTACCTTCTGAACGATCTTGGATGTCAAGTTCCTCCACTCACTCAAACGTACCTACATCTTCAGGGCATCGTCTTGCTTCAGCCGTTTCTGAGCACGCCTTGTCTTCAGCTGCCTCGTCACCATTTTTTCCGCTCACTAGAAGCGCTTCCAACTTAACCCGAGGGTGGCGAGATTTCAAACTGCACGTTTTGAGAGACAAGAAAACCGAAATCACACCAAATAATCAAACCAAAGACTCAAATATATCACAAGATTCCAAAGCAAATACCAGAAGTATAAACGAAACCAAAGATTCTTCAGTACTTAGCAATGCGAGGAGCAGACTTAAAGATCGGCGTGATCGCCTGAGACGGTTCACCACCAGCGTGTTACCTTCACAACTGAAGGGCTTGGTGCAGCCTAGCTCTAGCACCAGCAACCACGGCACTGGCTGTGGCGATGACACAAGAGCATGCAAGGTACAGCGTCTTAGTGACCTACCAGACCAACATGAAACACCTCAGTTAAATCATGCGAAATCTGAGCTCAACAACAACAAAATTAGTAAGGTACAGGTTAATTTTGCCAGTGTACGTGTTAGTAAGCCGTCCCATACCTTGGGGCCTCCTATGCCACCACGAACTTATGCTCAGCAAACTTCAGTTGCATCAATTCAGAGCTTTCCTTCAGACTCACAAAACGTCAGCCACTCCACCAGAAATATTAACCTCTTTGATCAGCTTGCCAAGCGAACCTTCAGTCAGCAAAAGTCTACCCCGTCCATCCTCAAGAAGCCTATGCCCGCCCCCAGGACAGTGTTCCCTACCTTCAATACTCCCGTCGCTAGAGAGGGCGGCTCCTTGCCCTCTAAGAAGGGGACGAAAACTGTTAAAATATTTACTCAGGACGCACATAGTCATCATTTAACCCCAGTTACATTACCAAAGAAACTTACTCAGTCCTCGCCTCAAAGAAATATAGAGTCCAGGAGCTGTGGGAAATTTGGCTTTTTGCGAAAGTCGAACGGTAAACATGTTTATTATGTGGAGTCCTCGATGGACGACTCGTACACCAGTCACAAGTGTTACTTAACGACCTCCGGGGCCCTCGACGACTCCTTCACATCCTCCTGCGTTCCCGCAGAGGATCAGGAGTGCATTCCTTGGATCACCACTCCACCGAGGTGCAAACTTAAGCCCTATCACTCCATGGGCAACGTTAACCTTATTGGTGATCCAAAGACTTCCTTGGAGGGTCATTCTACTAACTCGTCTGAAGAGTGTCACCACATGCTGCTCTCCTACCCCCGCACCGGAGAAAACCAGGTAAGGTGATTACTCTCTTATTTTATTGTACAAGTTCAGATTATAATGTGTCATAGGTTATAACTTTAAATTTTAGTGAAAACAGCAACAACCTAGTTTAACAGGTAATCAGCAAGGAAGATTGGCCTCAGGCTGGGCTGCGATGGTAGATAAACCCTCGAAACCGCTCACAGGTATTAACTAATTTTCCTAAATTATGTAAACGGTTTAGAAAACCTAAAAGTTGAAGACTAAGTATAGCTTAAATTTTTAATACTAATATTTCCTAGGTAACTGCAGTATTTTTCTTGCACTGTATCGTATTTAGTTTATTAGGATAAACTTTGTACAGGCCATCCCGTTGATGGCCTGTCTCAAGGAGTGTTACCCCAGTGTATTATATTTTGTTTGTATGTGTGCATGGCAAAATATTAAAAGGCATACACTAAGTTGAGTGCTGGGTACACGAGATGTTAACCACACACACACTCGTTACTATGATGTAGTATACACAGTGAGTGCTGGATACAAGACGTACCGTACACTGGTGCTGGGTACAAGACATACCATACACTGGTTACCATGGTATATACAGTGAGTGCTGGGTACAAACTTAACATGTAGCCAGGTAGCCTGGGTTCACAATATGTACTCGCCCATAACGACGTATCACTGAGCAGTACTCTTATTCTAGAGTCTGGACACTAGATTACTCATCTAGAACTGCCACGTTGGTTAAATATACATTTGATTTTTTCTTCGTATTTAACCCCTGCCAGCGAGGACAACGGGAAAGTGGTGTGGTTAATAATAAAAAAGTGAAAATGGGAGTTTGAAATAAGTTTACTTAGCGATGAGTGTCCAGTGTGGAAGTTAATGGTTGGTGCAAGTGTGACGGGAAACCCTGAGTGCCTAATGGTGCTCTACACGAAGGATATTCTCAGTTGTCAGCTACTTGCAAATGCTCTTACCTCCTTTCAAGTACGTATGACTCTAACCTAAACTTTTCGGAATTATATTTTAATATTTCGTTCTTTGTCTTGCCTTCTAAGTGCATCAGACTATTTTGTTGTTTTTCTTTTTTTTAGCTATATCTTGTCTCTGTGATTTTTGTTGTATTCCTTGTTTTATTTCGTTCCAAGTACATCTGACTGTATCTTGTAGTCTTCTATTTTTTCTTTGGGTACTTAGTCATTGCTGCAAGTGTAGCCTGAAATTGAAGAACATTTTTTTTTAGTGTCGTTAGGAGTTGTGAGAACGGAATGTGTGAACCTCGAGTTTCCTGGCTTTATCATCCTCTCTGACACACAAGAATATGTGATTTGTTTTGAGATTTGCTGCGTCATAATTCTTTGGTTACTTGGTGCAGAAATTCTTTTCCATGAATATGATAATTGTCTATTTCTTTAAAGGATGAATGTATGTCCAAATATTGTTTCTCCCAAATTTAGGGAAAGACTTGTTGTGTAACCAGAAATGGGGCTTAGAGATAGTGTAATGTTTTAACATTCTGTATATTACTTGGAGAAGCAAACTTAAAACTATACATGAGAGACATACTGTCGTGGGGGGTTGATATGGACCAAATCCCATTCAGGTATACTCAACTACTGGCGAAATTTGGGAAAGATTATCGCTTGACAAATTGTCAACGTTCCATTCAGGGCAATAAGCATGTGTGTGTGTGTGTGTGTGTGTGTGTGTGTGTGTGTGTGTGTGTGTGTGTGTGTGTGTGTGTGTGTGTGTGTGTGTGTGTGTGATGGTAACCACTTTACACGATACTGTGTGTTAATACCTATTGCAGATAAAACTGCAGAGACAGTAGCTAAATCTTTTAAGGAACGGATCATCTGCAGACATATTACTAAGTTCCTTTTATGCAATACTTCGACAGCAGTGCTCCATGTTCTGTGCTAATTGCATTGTTAAGACACTCGAGCACATGATGATGACATTTATGGCTATGAATTGTAGCAGATATTCGTGTACATGAGATGTTTTTCATAATGTTATTCCTTATAACTGGGGATATTATTATTAGTGGCGGAGGCTCGATCCTTCTTCTGCTAACCACAGGGCGATGGCCACAATTACTGCCAAGTTCACATCATCAAGATTCCCCGGCCATAAAAAAAAACACAAGTGAATAATTGTGAAGAATTCGAGCGATGTGAAAGTCAGCCTTGACTACGTCACAACGTGGGATGAAGAAAATTGTTCATACCTGTCATATACCTGTGACAAGTTTATGGTGCTCGCCTAGTTAACCAGGCTGTTGCTTTTGGCGGCCCGGTGGCCCACACATATCTCGTAGCCTGGTTGATTTGGCACTTGTCGGAGGTAGTGACGCGTCAATAGTTGTTCTAGCAATGTTTCTGACATCTACTGGTAGCAGGTTGACTAGCTATGGACCACGAATGTTGGCACTGTATTCTCTTACTGTGCCCATGGCACCCCCCTGCTTCCCATATCTCTCAATCCAGTACTTTATGGTAGTGTGTAGATTTGGGACTAGGCCCTCGACCAACTTATATATAAACATACACACACACATACACGGCAGGAACCATACATAGTTTTAAGACGAGGTATGATAAAGCTCATGGAGCAGGGAGAGCAGAGACCCAGTAGCGGACAGCGAAGAGGCGGGGCCAGGAGCTGAGTCTCGATCCCTGCAACCACAATTAGGTGAGTACACACAGTACACACACACATACACACACAGTACACGCACACAGTATATATAAACACACACAGTAACACATACACACAGACACTCTCCGCAAACGAGCGAAATGAAGTACCTTATGACAAACCTGGTGCTCCGGGGTATGGAATTCACCGCCTACCTTCGGCTAGGCGTCCATACATATCTGGAGTCTGGCTATGTGGATAAAGTACTGTGTACTTTGATGCAGATTGCGCAAGTTCGAATCCTGCTGTGGACTGAGAGATAATGTTTGTAAATAATTTCACAAACTTGCGAATTGTTAAGCATAACCAAGGTACGTTAGCTTCTTTATGTAATGAATATATTTTGTCTTTGCAGGTACGTACGTGTTGTTTGGCTTTACTTCTCCCGAACCTTCTCATTGATGCAAGGTAAGAACATCTTGGGTCGTTTTGATTCAGGTTAAGGGCTTCTTGACTCGTATTAATGCAACGTAAAAGTTTCTTGACTCGTAGCAACGTAAAAGTTTCTTGACTCGTATTGATTGAAGGTGGAGATTTCTTGACTCATATTCATGCTAGGTAAGAGCCTCTTGGCTCGTATTTGGTAAAAGGAACATGATAATGTATTTTATTGTTATGGGCTTGGTGGCCATACATGGCCCCGGTGTCACTAGCACCGGGAGAGCACCGCATGAAGGTACATCTCCACTTGACGCAGTATTTCTCACCCAGTTGGGTGTTGATCACTACCACGCGCGGCTACCTACCTGTTGACGGTTCCTGGGGTCATCGCCCCCGCCGCCCGGTGCCGGACAAGCTCTGCTGCTTGATAACCTGATTAATCAAGCTGTTAGATCTAGCAGCACGTAATCTGATGTAAATACAGACTTGTAACTCACATGAAGTTAAATCTGGAGGTAGAATTATAAAGCAGTTGGTTATATGACCCACACGAATTAAGCGGTTCTTTTTGAATAATAATAATAATAATAATAATAATAATAATAATAATAATAATAATAACAATAACAATAACAATAACAACAATAATTTATTATTATTATTATTATTATTATTATTATTATTATTCAGGCGAACATTGTTGTGATCTTATATAGAGTTTTTGTGTCAATGTGTCTGAAATAAAGCATTAATATTGATCTTTTAATTGGTAGTGGGTTGTGTCGTCTCATACACAACTTAATTATCAATACCTTGTTGCCTGCGTGATGAGCCAAACACCTGCCTGCGTGATGAGCCAAGCACCTGTCTGCATGATGAACCAAGCACCTGTCTGCATGTTGAACCAAGCACCTGTCTGCATGATGAACCAAGCAACACCTGCCTGCATGATGAACCAAGCACCTGCCTGCATGATGAACCAAGCACCTGCCTGCATGATGAACCAAGCACCTGTCTGCATGATGAACCAAGCACCTGCCTGCATGATGAACCAAGCACCTGTCTGCATGATGAACCAAGCACCTGCCTGCATGATGAACCAAGCACCTGCCTGCATGATGAACCAAGCACCTGCCTGCATGATGAACCAAGCACCTGCCTGCATGATGAACCAAGCACCTCCCTACATGATGAACCAAGCACCTGTCTGCATGATGAACCAAGCACCTGCCTGCATGATGAACCAAGCACCTGCCTGCATGATGAACCAAGCACCTGCCTGCATGTTGAACCAAACACCTGCCTGCATGATGAACCAAGCACCTGCCTGCGTGATGAGCCAAACACCTGCCTGCGTGATGAGCCAAGCACCTGTCTGCATGATGAACCAAGCACCTGTCTGCATGTTGAACCAAGCACCTGTCTGCATGATGAACCAAGCACCTGCCTGCATGATGAACCAAGCACCTGCCTGCATGATGAACCAAGCACCTGCCTGCATGATGAACCAAGCACCTGTCTGCATGATGAACCAAGCACCTGCCTGCATGATGAACCAAGCACCTGTCTGCATGATGAACCAAGCACCTGCTTGCATGATGAACCAAGCACCTGCCTGCATGATGAACCAAGCACCTGCCTGCATGATGAACCAAGCACCTGCCTGCATGATGAACCAAGCACCTGCCTGCATGATGAACCAAGCACCTGCCTACATGATGAACCAAGCACCTGTCTGCATGATGAACCAAGCACCTGCCTGCATGATGAACCAAGCACCTGCCTGCATGATGAACCAAGCACCTGCCTGCATGATGAACCAAGCACCTGCCTGCATGTTGAACCAAACACCTGCCTGCATGATGAACCAAGCACCTGCCTGCGTGATGAACCAAGCACCTGCCTGCGTGATGAACCAAACACCTGCCTGCATGATGAACCAAGCACCTGCCTGCATGATGAACCAAGCACCTGCCTGCATGATGAACCAAGCACCTGCCTACATGATGAAGCAAGCACCTGCCTGCATGATGACCCAGGCACCTACTTTCATGATACAGGCACCTGCTTTCATGATGATACAGGCACCTGCCTGCATAATTAGCCAAGCACCTGCCTTCATGATGACTCAAGCACCTGCCAGTATGATGAACCAAGCACCTGCCTGCATGATAAGTCAAGCACTTGCCTGTATGATTGGCCAAGCACCTGCCTGCATGATAAGTCAAGCACTTGCCTGTATGATGGGCCAAGCACCTGCCTGCATGATGAGCCAAGCACTTGCGTGCATGATGAACCAGGCACCTACCTGTATGATGAACCAAGCACCTGCCTGCATGATGACCCAGGCACCTACTTTCATAATACAGGCACCTGCTTTCATGATGATACAGGCACCTGCTTTCATGACACATGCACCTGCTTTCATGATGACACAGGCATAGGCTTTCATGATGACACATGCACCTGCTTTCATGATGACAGGCATAGGCTTTCATGATGACACAGGCGCCTTCTTTCATGATGACTTGTATATTCACATAACCTAAGGGATCCTTGACGCGGGTGATCTACCTACTTATGGTGTTTAAAAAAATATACCTTGTTGGATGAATCTTACTAGAGCCAGCTGGCCGTGTGGTTAACACACTGGCTTGTGAGTTTTAGGACACATTTGCCATGGATTCAAACCCCACCCGTTCCGTGACTTGTTCTGCCTGTCTGTGGTGGTCCACCTGCAGCAGAGTTGGACCCATTCCCTACAGCAGGAGCGTCGTGGTTATTACGTAGCGGCATTACACATAGATACTGTAATTCTAGCATGGAATCAAAAATTAGTTGTGTGTGTGTGTAGTAACTCTTAGCATTGACTTTGTTGCACTCTAGTTCTTAGGGTCGTGGTCGGTGGCCTATCTGTCTCACACGATTATGTTATTATAAAAACCAAGCACTAAATCCATACAAGGGTCATACAGATACACGATTATAAGACGAAGGATCGAGCCCCCACCGCTCATTGAGCTAAATGATCCACATGATCATTATTGATGGGTAATCGAAGAGAAGGTTTTTCAGCATTCTAACAGTCCTATGGTATTCGTAGTGTGGTTGTGTAACACTGGGCAGTCGTAGGGTAGATTGACAGCATCTAACAGTCGTGTGATAGTCGTAGTGTGGTTGTGTAACACTGGGCAGTCGTAGGGTAGATTGACAGCATCTAACAGTCGTGTGATAGTCGTAGTGTGGTTGTAACACTCGGCAGTCGTAGGGTAGATTGACAGCATCTAACAGTCGCGTGATAGTCGTAGTGTGGTTGTGTAACACTGGGCAGTCGTAGGGTAGATTGACAGCATCTAACAGTCGTGTGATAGTCGTAGTGTGGTTGTAACACTCGGCAGTCGTAGGGTAGATTGACAGCATCTAACAGTCGTGTGATAGTCGTAGTGTGGTTGTAACACTCGGCAGTCGTAGGGTAGATTGACAGCATCTAACAGTCGTGTGATAGTCGTAGTGTGGTTGTGTAACACTCGGCAGTCGTAGGGTAGATTGACAGCATCTAACAGTCGTGTGATAGTCGTAGTGTGGTTGTAACACTCGGCAGTCGTAGGGTAGATTGACAGCATCTAACAGTCGTGTGATAGTCGTAGTGTGGTTGCAACACTCGGCAGTCGTAGGGTAGATTGACAGCATCTAACAGTCGTGTGATAGTCGTAGTGTGGTTGCAACACTCGGCAGTCGTAGGGTAGATTGACAGCATCTAACAGTCGTGTGATAGTCGTAGTGTGGTTGTAACACTCGGCAGTCGTAGGGTAGATTGACAGCATCTAACAGTCGTGTGATAGTCGTAGTGTGGTTGCAACACTCGGCAGTCGTAGGGTAGATTGACAGCATCTAACAGTCGTGTGATAGGCGTAGTGTGGTTGCAACACTCGGCAGTCGTAGGGTAGATTGACAGCATCTAACAGTCGTGTGATAGTCGTAGTGTGGTTGTAACACTCGGCAGTCGTAGGGTAGATTGACAGCATCTAACAGTCGTGTGATAGTCGTAGTGTGGTTGTAACACTCGGCAGTCGTAGGGTAGATTGACAGCATCTAACAGTCGTGTGATAGTCGTAGTGTGGTTGCAACACTCGGCAGTCGTAAGGTTGATTGACAGCATCTAACAGTCGTGTGATAGTCGTAGTGTGGTTGCAACACTCGGCAGATATATGGTTATTGTGCACCACTGAATGTTTCTGCTGAAATTTGTTTTTATTACAGTATATGTGTAAGATTTTATTTGTGTAAGTTTTGTGTGGCATCTCAAGTGACTTCACAATATACACAGAACTTCACCGTATCTCTTCAAACAATTTATTGGAAATGAACAATACAATAAAATACACCACTATGCATGTCTTCAAGTGGGACCGTGACAAGATCTTCCATACATTTCCATATCAGCCAAGCTGTGTTTGTTATATACAGTGAACATCAAAGTCCAAGTGAGCAGACCATGAACCAGAAGGCCTGGTGTGAGCCTGAGCCACGGGAGCGTTGATTTACGGAGTCATCACCAGGTAGTGATTTTATAACTCAAGTTATAGAGTAGATCTTGTATCACTGCAGAGGTGGAGGGTAGGCAAACTGCTTGGGGTGGATCATGCTTCAGAAGGCAGGTAGGTTGTAGTTGGTGACAGTGGTGGGCAGCATCATTGAAGGTGCATGCCACTAGCGCTGACCTGGCGTGCCCAGCATTCCAGCAACATGTGCAACCAGCCACCGGCCCCTCCACGGGTACGGGATGGCCCACATTGCTGCTGTAATCTGCTCACTTGCTGCCTCGTGGTCCCAGGACTTTCATACACGACTCCCCAGAGATCGTGCATGGAGTCATTTGTCAGTTGGCAGAAAACATAGGAGGTTGTGGTGTGTGAATCATGGGGAATGTAGACAAGCAACTCACCCCCCCCCCTATGTGCTATATGGTTGAGTGTACACCTTGTCCAAGGTGCTCTCCTCCACCATCACCTGCTTTAATATTCACCCATATCTTCATGAAGCATCATTCATGCTGAAAGCACACGCTCACATTTTTTTTTTCATATTTGTTTTGGAAGTGGTGATATTAGGCATCTGCGCTTGAGTTGCCGGATACCAGAAACAAGTGTCTGGAAGACCCTCCCACACTCATGGAATACACATTCACCATACTTGTTTGACCCTTCGCGCACCTTAGTTTTAGAGACCTTACTTACATTGCGAAGGCCGCGTATGGTAATGACAGTGTTTACACGAGGCTGGAGTATGCGGAGGATCATCCACACTTGAGGCGTCCTGATCCGTCGTCGTGCCCTGTCGTGTGGTACTAGCGAGTCAGGCAACCTAGTCGTCCGCTCAGTCTCTTACTTTACCTGGGCTGTGGCGGTCGTCCCGCTGACGAGACCGCTTCTTTATAACGCCGGGATCTATTGTGTGAGCGAGTGTTTTTTTTTAGTGTGTGGTTCTGAGCTCGTTATGGGCGAGCCTGGTGGCCTCCTGCGACTTACCAAGTATTCACTGGCACGTGGTCATATACAACCTGTGAAACATTTACTCGCTTTCATCATAGTGTGAGCGTGTCATTTTGTTGTGCTATATTTTATATATATATATATATATATATATATACTGAGTACTATTGTCAGCATGGCTGTATGTATTATTCTTTGCAATTATTGTGTCATTATCGAGACTTGCACCTCGTGTTGCGCTGTATGATAAATCATACGCGTGGTGCCAGTGATCCCATTCATTGGTGGAAAATTTACGTCAGAATAACGGTTATTGTTAGTTATATTGACATTCTTAGCTATTATATTAATGTGTTTTATAAAGATTATCACAAGACGATTTCGAGGATCACCACCCCTGCTGCCCGGTCCCAGACCTTGGCTCCTGGTTAATGGCCTAATTACCCAGGCTGTTGGTGCTAGTTGCACGGAGACACGATAAAAGATCTCTAGCTGAAGATTATCCAAAAATTACACTACGGTTAATTTGTATAGTGACAAAACTTTAATATTACCAGTGGTTGTGCTCTGGATACGGTGACGACGATGTTATCACGTCTGACAAGTGTGGGTGTCCACTGTTTACAGACATGAGCTTCTAAGAACAGCGTTAGTTTCAAAGTAGGTTAAAGTTAGTTTCCGGAGTACACAGTATCGTCAGTGTCATGTAAAAACTGGTTCACAAATATCTAACCGAATATGGACTGCAATATGTATGTTCTTGTCTGTGATCTAGGGATTGTTACGCACACTACATTATTATTATTATTATTATCAAAATTAAGAGCTAAACCCACAGGGGTCATCCAGCGCGCGCGCACACAAACACACACACACACACACACACACACACACACACACACACACACACACACACACCTGCGGCAGCATATGGGCGACTGGCAAACCTAAGATTAGCGTTCCGTTACCTAAACAAGGAATCGTTCAAGACACTGTATACCGTGTACGTCAGCCCCATACTAGAATATGCAGCACCAGTCTGGAACCCACACCTGGTCAAGCACGTAAAGAAACTAGAGAAAGTGCAAAGGTTTGCGACAAGGCTAGTTCCACAACTCAGGGGTCTGTCCTATGAAGAAAGGTTGAGGGAAATAGGACTAACAACACTGGAGGAAAGAAGGGTCAGAGGAGACATGATAACGACATACAAAATACTGCGGGAATCGACAAGGTAGACAGGGACAGGATGTTCCAGAGAGGGAACACAGAAACAAGGGGACACAACTGGAAGCTGAAGACTCAGATGAGTCAAAGGGATGTTAGGAAGCATTTCTTCAGCCACAGAGTAGTCAGGAAGTGGAATAGTCTAGAGAAAGATATAGTGGAGGCAGGAACCATACATAGTTTTAAGACGAGGTATGATAGAGCTCATGGAGCAGGGAGAGCAGAGACCCAGTAGCGGACAGCGAAGAGGCGGGGCCAGGAGCTGAGACTCGACCCCTGCAACCACAATTAGGTGAGTACAATTAGGTGAGTACACACGGTCTTGCTTCACGCACGGAGGGCCCGGGTTCAATTCCCGGCGGGGCCGAAACATTTCGAAGTGTTTCGTACACACATATATCAACAGGCCTAGTGTCTAATAGACATGTGCCTAGGACAAAATGGTAACTAACTAACTAACTCACTCTACAGAATTTACGAATCTGCTTATATCTGAAGTCAAAATTGCGCACTAACGTGGGCAACTTTGCCCTGCCTTGGGGCCCCTGTTTAAAAAAAGGAAGCTGTATGACCCATGCTGGTTTACTGCATATTATGAATATAATAATAATAATACGACAACGTATGCTTGTTTAATAACTCCATAACTTACAAGTTACCTACACATAACTTACAAGTTACCTACACATAACTTACAAGTTACCTACACATAACTTACAAGTTACCTACACATAACTTACAAGTTACCTACACATAACTTACAAGTTACCTACACATAACTTACAAGTTACCTACACATAACTTTACAAGTTACCTACACATAACTTACAAGTTACCTACACATAACTTACAAGTTACCTACACATAACTTACAAGTTACCTACACATAACTTACAAGTTACCTACACATAACTTACAAGTTACCTACACATAACTTACAAGTTACCTACACATAACTTACAAGTTACCTACACATAACTTACAAGTTACCTACACATAACTTACAAGTTACCTACACATAACTTACAAGTTACCTACACATAACTTACAAGTTACCTACACATAACTTACAAGTTACCTACACATAACTTACAAGTTACCTACACATAACTTACAAGTTACCTACACATAACTTACAAGTTACCTACACATAACTTACAAGTTACCTACACATAACTTACAAGTTACCTACACATAACTTACAAGTTACCTACACATAACTTACAAGTTACCTACACATAACTTACAAGTTACCTACACATAACTTACAAGTTACCTACACATAACTTACAAGTTACCTACACATAACTTACAAGTTACCTACACATAACTTACAAGTTACCTACACATAACTTACAAGTTACCTACACATAACTTACAAGTTACCTACACATAACTTACAAGTTACCTACACATAATTCCTTAAAGTTACCTACACATAACTTACAAGTTACCTGCACATAACTTACAAGTTACCTACACATAATTTACAAGTTACCTACACATAACTTACAAGTTACCTACACATAATTTACAAGTTACCTACACATAACTTACAAGTTACCTACACATAACTTACAAGTTACCTGCACATAACTTACAAGTTACCTACACATAACTTACAAGTTACCTACACATAACTTACAAGTTACCTACACATAACTTACAAGTTACCTACACATAACTTACAAGTTACCTACACATAACTTACAAGTTACCTACACATAACTTACAAGTTACCTACACATAACTTACAAGTTACCTACACATAACTTACAAGTTACCTACACATAACTTACAAGTTACCTACACATAACTTACAAGTTACCTACACATAACTTACAAGTTACCTACACATAACTTACAAGTTACCTACACATAATCTCCAGGTCACTTACAGTTTATGTTGCCAACTCTCTAGTAATAAATTCCATTATTTTATATCTTAACATATATTTTGATATACCTTCGATGGATTTCGAGAGGTTTTTCATATTCCCGCCGCCCGGCCCTGGGTCAGGCTTGTCAACTATATCAACCAAGCTGTTGCTGCTGGCGGTCCACTGACCCACATATCCATCACAGCCTGGTTGATATGGCACTTGGCAAGGGTACTTGTCAAGTTTCCTCTTGAAGACTTCTACACTTGTCCCAGCAGTGTTTCTACTATCCTCTGGCTTGATGTTGAATAGTCTAGGCCCAAGATTGTTGATACAGTGTTCTCTTATTGTGCTCACGGTGCCCATGCTTTTCATTAGGTTTATTTTACATGTTCTTTCATATATCTCTAGTATGTTACGGCATTTAGGACTAGGAACTCGAGTATCTTTCACGTATATATTATTACGTATCTCTCCTTCGCTCCAATGAGTATATATATATAGCAATTTGAGTAAATGGTGGTGGGAAAGAGTGCACGTTTGATAGGTGTGGTAGGAAAGCGTGCACGTTTGGTAGGTGGGAGTAGGAAAGTGTGCACGTTTGGTAGGTGGGAGTAGGAAAGAGTGCACGTTTGGTAGGTGGGGTGGGAAAGAGTGCACGTTTGGTAGGTGGGGTGGGAAAGAGTGCACGTTTGGTAGGTGGGGTGGGAAAGAGTGCACGTTTGGTAGGTGGGAGTAGGAAAGAGTGCACGTTTGGTAGGTGGGAGTAGGAAAGAGTGCACGTTTGGTAGGTGGGGTGGGAAAGAGTGCACGTTTGGTAGGTGGGGTGGGAAAGAGTGCACGTTTGGTAGGTGGGGTGGGAAAGAGTGCACGTTTGGTAGGTGGGAGTAGGAAAGAGTGCACGTTTGGTAGGTGGGGTGGGAAAGAGTGCACGTTTGGTAGGTGGGAGTAGGAAACAGTGCACGTTTGGTAGGTGGGGTGGGAAAGAGTGCACGTTTGGTAGGTGGGGTGGGAAAGAGTGCACGTTTGGTAGGTGGGAGTAGGAAAGAGTGCACGTTTGGTAGGTGGGAGTAGGAAAGAGTGCACGTTTGGTAGGTGGGGTGGGAAAGAGTGCACGTTTGGTAGGTGGGGTGGGAAAGAGTGCACGTTTGGTAGGTGGGGTGGGAAAGAGTGCACGTTTGGTAGGTGAGGGTAGGAAAGAGTGCACGTTTGGTAGGTGGGGTGGGAAAGAGTGCACGTTTGGTAGGTGGGGTGGGAAAGAGTGCACGTTTGGTAGGTGGGGTGGGAAAGAATGCACGTTTGGTAGGTGGGGTGGGAAAGAGTGCACGTTTGGTAGGTGGGGTGGGAAAGAGTGCACGTTTGGTAGGTGGGGTGTGAAAGAATGCACGTTTGGTAGGTGGGGTGGGAAAGAGTGCACGTTTGGTAGGTGGGGTGGGAAAGAGTGCACGTTTGGTAGGTGGGGTGGAAAGAGTGCACGTTTGGTAGGTGGGGTGGGAAAGAGTGCACGTTTGGTAGGTGGGAGTAGGAAAGAGTGCACGTTTGGTAGGTGGGGTGGGAAAGAGTGCACGTTTGGTAGGTGGGGTGGGAAAGAGTGCACGTTTGGTAGGTGGGGTGGGAAAGAGTGCACGTTTGGTAGGTGGGAGTAGGAAAGAGTGCACGTTTGGTAGGTGGGGTGGGAAAGAGTGCACGTTTGGTAGGTGGGAGTAGGAAACAGTGCACGTTTGGTAGGTGGGGTGGGAAAGAGTGCACGTTTGGTAGGTGGGGTGGGAAAGAGTGCACGTTTGGTAGGTGGGGTAGGAAAGAGTGCACGTTTGGTAGGTGGGGTAGGAAAGAGTGCACGTTTGGTAGGTGGGGGTGGAAAGAGTGCACGTTTGGTAGGTGGGGGTAGGAAAGAGTGCACGTTTGGTAGGTGGGGTAGGAAAGAGTGCACGTTTGGTAGGTGGGGTAGGAAAGAGTGCACGTTTGGTAGGTGGGGTGGAAAGAGTGACGTTTGGTAGGTGGGGTGGAAAGAGTGCACGTTTGGTAGGTGGGGTAGGAAAGAGTGCACGTTTGGTAGGTGGGGTGGAAAGAGTGCACGTTTGGTAGGTGGGGTGGGAAAGAGTGCACGTTTGGTAGGTGGGGTGGAAAGAGTGCACGTTTGGTAGGTGGGGTAGGAAAGAGTGCACGTTTGGTAGGTGGGGTGGGAAAGAGTGCACGTTTGGTAGGTGGGGTGGAAAGATGCACGTTTGGTAGGTGGGGTGGAAAGAGTGCACGTTTGGTAGGTGGGGTGGGAAAGAGTGCACGTTTGGTAGGTGGGGTGGGAAAGAGTGCACGTTTGGTAGGTGGGGTAGGAAAGAGTGCACGTTTGGTAGGTGGGGTGGAAAGAGTGCACGTTTGGTAGGTGGGTAGGAAAGAGTGCACGTTTGGTAGGTGGGGTGGAAGAGTGCATTTGGTAGGTGGGGTAGGAAAGAGTGCACGTTTGGAGTGGGGAAAGGTGCACGTTTGAGGTGGGGTGGAAAGAGTGCAGTTTGGTAGGTGGAAGGACTTTGTAGGAAAGTGCACGTTTGGTGGTGGGGTGGGAAAGAGTGACGTTTGGTAGGTGGGTAGGAAGAGTGCACGTTTGGTAGGTGGGGTGGAAAGAGTGCACGTTTTGGTGAAGATAGTGGAGTGGAAAGAGTGCAGTTTGAGTAGTGGGGTAGGAAAGAGTGCACGTTTGGTAGGTGGAGTAGGGAAAGAGGGGACAGGTTGGTAGGTGGGGTGGAAAGAGTGCACAAGTTGGAGTAGGGTGGGGGTAGGGGAAAGAGTGCACGTTTGGTAGGTGGGGTAGGAAAGAGTGCAGTTTGGTAGGTGGGAGTAGGAAAGAGTGCACGAGTTGGAGTAGGTAGTGGGTAGGAAAAGTGCACGTTTGATAGGTGAGGGAGGAAAGAGTGCACGTTGGTGATGGGGGAAAGATGAGGTGGAAAGTGAAGGTTGGTAGAGGGGGTGAAGGAGAGAGGAGTGGGTGAAGAGAAAGGTTGTAGTGGGGGTGGAAAGAGTGCAGGTTGGAGTAATGGGGTAGGAAAGAGTGCACTTGATAATGGGAGGAGGTACGTGTAATGAGTAGGAAAGAGTGAAGGTGGGTATGGGGGTAGGAAATATGAAGGTATGCACGTCAGGGGTAGAAGTAGCTGTATGGGGAAAGGGATGTTGCTAATCATGGTGACAGCTGAGATAAGTGTCAGCAGTGGTGGGGGCTTCCGAGGCAGGCGTTTGTTTATCCCAGTGAACCTGTCCAGACTAGTGGACACCAACTAATACTAATTAAGGTGAATTTTGTATGATGTATTCAGTAGGAGAATGTATGAAGGGAAGGAGAAAGATATATGAAGGGAAGGAGGGTGTATGAAGGTAAGGAGAAAGGTGTATGAAGGGAAGGAGAAAGATGTATGAAGGGAAGGAGGATGTATGTAAGTGAGGAGGAGGACTTATGGTCAGGTAGTCGGGTCTCAGGCAGGGTTATAGAGTGAAACAACTCTGGAATCCGGTTACAGGTATATGAGAGTGTAACAAGTTTGAGTGTAGGGGAGCAGTGACATACAAGAGTGTAGTGGGGGCTCTGGTAAAGCGTAAAGTATTAAGACTCAAGTTCCCGGACAAGCTTTTATTGGGACAACGTTTCGCTGTAATTGAAGTTTTATCAAGGCAGTGACTTGAAACTCTACACAGAAGGAAACTGTCCAAATTCTCGTCTTTTGTCATTATACTTGTAGGTAATACGGCATTCAGTGGAGGTTGTAGAGTAGGCTGGTGTGTGGCGTAGCACCGACCACACACTGAGGTAGCGCCGACCACACACTAGGCTGTAAAGGGAGTGTTTACCAACCAACACACCAACGTGATCACCCAGAGCTCTAGGGTGGCCCAGAGCGCTAGGGTGGCCAGTATTGTTCCCTGCTCCTCCTCATATTATCTTACTCACGTCCACCTCTCCTGCGTTTGTTGTCCCTCTTTTGACTTTTTTCTTTGGGTTAATCTGAGCTTCTTTTGTCTTGTTAACGTGCACATTGAGGTTTTAACAAGCTGAGAGACAAGAGCTGGTTATTATACTGTACTGTAGAATGTAGCAGTTGTGGCTTAGCTAAGGTGGAGGATTAGTAGACCTTTGTCTCTCCTTATCGTAAAATTCACCCCAATCCACTTTCATTTTCGCATTTTCCTTCTGTTTCATGTTCCTTTGCACACGTAAATCGTCAAAAACTTGGCTGAACCGGAGACAAAAGTATTTTTTCGAAGTGAGAAAATGTTTCTGGACGGAATGAAATTTACGGATAATGCCGACACGAGACAGTCTGCTAACATAGTCACGGTGGCCCAAGAGCTACAGCCTTGACAGAACACACATGACTACCATTAGCCATAGTTAAACAGTCTCCGATGATGTAAGGCTTATTGGCACCCATTGAAGGTACAGTTACCTTTGATATACCTTTGAAGAGTTTCGAGAGTATCTACTCTCTGAGCTCGGCCATGGGCCAGGCTCGTCTGGTGCTTGCCTGGTCAACCAGGCTGTTGCTGCTGGAGGCCCGCTGCCCCACATATCCATCACATCCTGGTTGATCTGGCACCTGGTGAAGATATTTGTCCAGTTTCCTCTTGAAGGCTTCTACACTGGTTCCAGCGTGAGGTTTTAACGGAGTCCGACCCAAGGCTGGGCTCCGGGAGTAAAAAAAAAAAAAAAAAAATCGAAACTCATCGAAGGTAGCGGACAGAAATAAATTCTATGGAAGCGGGTCAAGGATTAGGGAAGGTTTAAAGTTGATGATGCAGCAGGGAATGTTAATATGGTTGACATGTGAGGGATCACCCGCCACCACTCTGACATCTGAACTGTATCACTGATTCACAGTCAGATGAGTTTTAGTATTATTAATATTGAATGCTTAGATATAGCAAGGAAACATTCCATGTACGCTTCGCAGAAGATACCAGTCCTCCTGATTGCCACAAAGACATGTTAGGTTTATCTAATTTCTTCAGTATATAAAGAATGGCAGAATGTTTGTTAATGTTTCTATGAATCGTCGGTACCGAGGCTACGTCTCAAACCCGGTCTTCTAAATTGAAGTGGAAATATTACAGAAATAACAAATAATAAGAAATAAACGGTGAAGTACAGATAGGTGTGCAATGAATGTCAGTACAAACTTATAAGATTTGCCTGTTATTTTACATATTCTTGAGACAACGGAAAAAAACATAGATCTGCCATCGTGAAAAATGTTTAATTAAACTGGTTTACCTTTCACATTTCTGTGCCAGGTTGACAGTAACTCCCTGGATGCTTGCTGTCTACCAGCCTTACTATTTGCTGTCTACCAACCTACTGATTGCTGTCTACCAACCTACTGATTGATGTCTACCAACCTACTGTTTGCTGTACCTTCACTTAGATTTTCCTACTTCATCTCGGTCGGGGTGTACCCCTCACACCCGTCAAGGGAGGTTCCTTTATGTTGGTACAAAGCTCTTGGTCCAGGAGTTGCCCTTTCTTAGGATGAAACTTTATTACACCCCATTCTCCAGGCGCTATATGAATGTAATAATGGCACGTTCACGTCACGTAACTCCCGTCTGCAGGTGAAAACTTGATAAATTCCTACGGATTGACTTGATCAAGTCTGGCTGTAGTGTCTACATCAGACTAATTCAAACAGCCTTATTAATCCATCATTCAGGAAGCCTGGTCTGATACCAGCCCGCGGGGGCGATGATCCTCGAAGCTATCAGCAGATATACTATGTATTTGCCTGTGATATACCAGACATACATACCTTAAGCCTTCCTCAGAAGCGTGTGTAGCTTTTGTGCTGAGAATGAAGGTCGTCACGGTCTTGTGTATATTCAGCTTTAGGGCAAACCAGATTTTCGGGTTTATCTTGCCAACAAACAGGTTACATGGAGTACGTCGGAGAGTACAAGCAGTGACGTCAGCAGGCCCGTGTAGCAAACTTGCTTAGTCTGTGGCTTTAAACCCTGAGGTCGTTTTACCATCTGGTTGCCATGGTTACCCTGCGGGACACTGGTTCACGCTAAGGACTGTTGTTCCTGTTTTGGAAAATGGCCAGTGGATGCAGTATTCTTGTGGGGAACTTGTTTAGATTTGGATACCGGTAATCCTTATTAAGGATAGGCTTATTCGGTTTGCATACCTGGTGATGGTTTCGTGGATCATTACCCCCACGGCTTGATCTGATCGATCAAGCTGTTAATGTTCGTGACGCACATCTCGACTTAAGTGCCATATATAACACGGAAGCAAGAATGTATTACCGATGATGATGATTCTGGATGTTGCATATTTAGCTTCTTTTTTTTTTCAATTTTCCTTTAGGGGCGAATTTTTGGGTAGATGGAACAGAAAATGGAGAACCGAGGGACGAGTTTATTAGGTAGATGCTTTAAAGTGTTATAAAAATAACCTGGTAGGATGGGTTGTTGGGAGAGTGAAAGGGGAAAAAACAGCAACAATGAGAGGAAGACACGGTTGGCTGGTGTAGCGTGCTGTGGGGTCGGCCCCGCCCTCACTTTCCTGCCCACACGGCATTGTTTACAGCACTGTGTAGCTCTTACTCTCGTCAAGGTCTGCTTTGATGTGCTGCTTTGTGGTACAGGAACACCATTAAATTGTCACAAGTCCAGTAGCAGCACTTGCTAGTTCGCAGTCCAGGAACAATATTTTATAATCTGAAAGTCCAGGAACAGTACATGAGTCTAGGAGTAGCATTTGCTTGGAAGTTTGCTCCACTTAGGGCTTGAACCGTGTTCACGGGATATTTAGAGATCAGGGAATTTCTGTAAGGAAAACTATAATGGGAGATAGTTTTACAAGAGTGTGATGGCTGTGAAGACTTGCGGGATGCAAGTAGTAGTCAGTGAAAGACGGATTTGTTGATGCCCTCAGAACATTTCACTACCCACACTCCAGTCTGGCTATACTAACCGCCTCCATCACCTTGTTAGGTAATCATCCTCATACATGAGCAGCAAATACTCTAGAAAGCTCTCCAAGAACACCACTCTTTGAACATGGTTCTGTCAGTTTTTCAAGTCATGACTAATACTATTTTTGTTGCAATACCTTTGTCCGCATTTTTGTTTCACAGATTCTCCTGTGGATTTATGAATGTCTTTTCATACAACACTTGCCCCGCTGATTCTATTTCTTCCCGTTTCTCAAGGTACCTCAGTTCGTTGACCATTAACCAAGGCTCCTTGCAGGTCACACAGTCAATACTCTTCAAATCTGAGCTATAACCAAAAGCTTGTTTAATATACTTCAGCAATGGCTGAAGACAAAAGACGAGTTACAGGTTTATATTTTAGTGTCGCTAATTTTCCAGTTTGTTAAACAAGATATATCGGAACTAGTTCTGTCTAGTCAGCCTTGCCTCTGGATGTCTACCAGGCTGCCAGAGATGAGACATAGTAAGTCATGTAATGGTTGAGAAAAGCAACACATGGACTGGTTAAGCTTCTGACCTCGGTGCGTATGACGTTATGATGGCGTATGTTAAGGAGTTGTCATTGGTCTTTGCTGAGGTAGGGGATAGGAGGAATGTGCTGATAGGCCAATGGTGGAGATAATAGGTATGTAATGTCTATATTATGGGATGATAGCATGTAATTTGAGACATTTTTGGCTGTTTCAAGCTGATAGAATCTGTTTGACTCAGTCACTCTGTTGACCAACTGGTCTTTGACTCAAGTTATAACCCCTTTCCTTCTGTTGAAAGAAGATGTATCAAGTGTTTAGTGGACTGTATATAGGCACTGTATTGCTTGTATGTATGCGCGTGTGAGTGAAGAAGGTACTTGAGCCGAGTGTTGAGTCGGGCCGTGTTGTCCCATCCTCGTGTTGACTTGCTAAGGGGAAACTATGACATACGGGAGAGTTAATCCTCCTGTGGCTCCTTCTGTGAGTAATTGTCGTAAGTTTCTTCATTCTACTTCTGTTTGTTCTTGCTTTCTTGTCCCTTTCTTTCTCTGTTGTTTTTCTTTTAACCTTTTTCCTTCAGTCTATTCATTCATTGTTTTTCGTCGTTGTTTCTCTTCAGATTGTATTGTTCTTTTCGTTGGGTTAGTTTTTCAAGGTCATGTGTGTAGCCTTCCTCCTTGGAGCAGGTGTTAAACAGTGTCTGGTGTTGCCTGCTGACTTGACACCCGTGCAGGTGTTGCCTGCTGACTTGACACCCGTGCAAGTGTTGCCTGCTGACTTGACACCCGTGCAGGTGTTGCCTGCTGACTTGACACCCGTGCAGGTGTTGCCTGCTGACTTGACACCCGTGCAGGTGTTGCCTGTTGCCTCGACACCCGTGCAGGTGTTGCCTGTTGCCTCGACACCCGTGCAGGTGTTGCCGGTTGGCTTGACATCCGAGCACGTGTCCTGCTGACTCAACACCCGTACAGGTGTAGCCTGCTGACTGACTCATGCCTTCCTGGGAACTCATTGTGTAGCTGCCACTCACTCACCTTGATCGTCCCACCTTACTCACACAGCATTGAGCAACGTGTTCATGTTTCACCAGGAGGATGTTGCTTGCGGTGATACACGTCACAGGAGGCAGAGAATATCCACGTCTGGATGTGAGTCTTGATTTAGATTTTGAAAAGTTGGGTTTGAATTTGACAATGAATCTTGATTTAGACTTTTAAAATTATATAACCACACTAAAAGAGCTAATGCATTGGACACAGCCTCCTACATCCTGTGAAGGTAGAGCATCACAACAAATCTTTCAAGTATTTGCAAGGTAGTTTAAAAATCATGTCTGAATCTCCCTATGGAATGAGTTTTACACAGACCTCGTATGTTGCTCATTTTTTTTATTACATATTTTCGAAGTTGTCTTACTTCAAAATTATCTTAAATTCTCTGCAGCATATTGATTACGTTGGAGAGTCAGGCATAAGAATTAGAATATTGTTTATGGTTTATGGAGACGTTTTGAAGTATTTAATGTCCCAAGGGTAGTCAGTGTTTATAAAAATATTATTGCAACAATGATTAATAATTTAGCAATCGATTGAATTTCATGACACGCGCACTACTTTCGTTTCTAACATGTTGATGGCTAAGTTAGACTTATAACCTGACTTCTAACCTGTAGAAGACGCTTACCTCCGGGTAAGACTTGTACGATGATTCTAAGATGTAAATGATTAAGCAAGACTTACAACTTCAGACTTAAACTGGTGTTCAGGTTCACCTGTGTAACCGTGTTAACTGGTATAGTGTAGTGTATAAGCCTGTCTCTCAACACTTGTTGATCATTGTGGCCTTGGCAGCACGAGGAGCCCTGAGTCACCCCGCTACGGCTATTATTCAAACAAAAATAAGCCTGGCTCATGAACACATATAGCTGGACACAAATACAGCAGCGTGTTTGTTGACAATGTTCCTTTGACGTGGCAGGTATGAATAAATACTCCAGTGGTTACTAATGTATGTAACTCTGGTTATCTGTGAGTGAGTCTTGATGTAGTCGTGATTATCTGTGAGTCCTGATGGTTCTTTATTGACTGGTTGTCCTGGGCTCCAGGTGAAACCTCGTTTTGTATCTGTTGAGCTAACGTGCCTACCTCCAGGCACTATTTCTAGTACGACGCTTTGATTTGCTATCTTCCACTTGACATTTTGGAGTCTTGTGAGAGAAAAGGAAGGACAGGTGTCTGTGAGAAAGTGTCGAGCATTTAAGACACGTGTGATCGGACAGATGATTGGCTATTTTCTGTGCAGGAAAAAGTTAGGGTGAAGGAGATAGGAAGTGAGCTCCTTCACATTACATACACTGGGAAAGGGATGAATCATACTATTCATTCATCGTTGGAAACTGTCTGCTCTTTGCCAACGGAATGTTAAATTAAAATGCTGAATTGCTTACCTTTGATATACCTTTGAAGAGTTTCGAGAGTATCTACTCTCTGAGCCCGGCCATGGGCCAGGCTCGTCTGGTGCTTGCCTGGTCAACCAGGCTGTTGCTGCTGGAGGCCCGCTGCCCCACATATCCATCACAGCCTGGTTGATCTGGCACCTGGTGAAGATATTTGTCCAGTTTCCTCTTGAAGGCTTCTACACTGGTTCCAGCCGTGTTTCGGATATCTTCTGGTAAGATGTTGAATAGTCTGGGACCCCGGATGTTAATACAGTGCTCCCGTATTGTCCCCACCGCACCCCTGCTCCTCACTGGGTTTATTTTACACTTTCTCCCATATCTCTCACTCCAGTATGTTGTTATGGCAGTGTGCAGATTTGGGACCAGGCCCTCAAGTACTTTCCATGTATATATTATCATGTATCTCTCTCCTCCGCTCCAATGAGTACATGTTCAAGACTTGAAGGCGTTCCCAATAATTTAGATGTTTCAATGGCTCAATGTGAGCCGTAAACGATCTCTGGATTTGTTCCAGCTCTGCTATTTCTCCTGCCCTGAACGGGGCCGTCAGCACTGAGCAGTATTCTAAGTGAGGGAGCACTAGCGATTTGAATAGTGTCACCATCGGCATTATTTCCCTTGTTTTGAAAGTTCTCAATACCCACCCCGTCATCTTCCTGGCTGTTGTGATCTTTGTCTTGTTATGGTCTTTAAACGACAGATCAGCAGACATAATTATTCCCAAGTCCTTTACGTGTTCCTTTCATTCTATGTGGTGACCCTCTTGCGTTTTGTATATAGTGTTCCTTTTGAGTTCTTCATTTTTTCCATACCTAAGCAGCTGAAACTTATCACCATTGAACGTCATGTTGTTCTCCACTGCCCATTGGAAGACCCTGCTTATGTCCTCCTGTAATTTTTCAGTGTCCTCTACCGTAGTGACTTTCATGCTTATTTTAGTGTCATCTGCAAATGATGATACAAAAGTGTGCTGGGTGTTTTTATCTATGTCTGCTATGAGGATGAGAAACAGCAGAGGTGCCAGGACAGTGCCTTGGGGCACTGAGCTTTTGACCTCGCTGATGCTGGATCTTGCCCTGTTCACTACTACTTTTTGTGTTCTTTGTGTTAGGAACTCAAAATCCATCTGCCTACCTTCCCGTAATGCCTATGGCCCTCATTTTGTGCGCTATCACTCCATGATCGCATTTGTCAAACGCCTTTGCAAAATCTGTGTAAATCACATCTGCGTTTTGGTCGTCCTCCAATGCCTCCGTAATTCTGTCATAATGGTTCAGCAGCTGTGACAGGCATGATCGACCCGCTCTAAAGCCATGCTGGTTCGGGTTATGTTGGTTGTGCTGGTCCATGAACTTTGTAATCTGCCGTCTCATCACTCTTTCAAAGATTTTTATGATGTGAGAAGTGAGGGCTACTGGTCTGTAATTTTTTAGCTAGTGCTCTACTACCTCCCTTATGCAAAGGAGCTATGTCTGCACTCTTTAAGGCCTCTGGAATTTCACCTAGATCTAAGCTCTTTCTCCACAGAACACTAAGGGCTCTTGCTAATGGTACTTATACACACCATTTGCGAAGATTTATTTTCATTGTACACATATCTCATGAGCCATCTGGAACCTCAGCACTTCTTAGAGACGCTCCCTCCTTCATGGCCACAATATTCCTAAATAAGCTAAAGTTCCTGTTTTGTTTTGTTTTATTAGTACGTGTCATTTTTCATGTTTTATTAGTACGTGTCATTTTTCATGTTTTATTAGTACGTGTCATTTTTCATGTTTTATTAGTACGTGTCATTTTTCATGTTTTATTAGTACGTGTCATTTTTCATGTTTTATTAGTACGTGTCATTTTTCATGTTTTATTAGTACGTGTCATTTTTCATGTTTTATTAGTACCTGTCATTTTTCATGTTTTATTTTTGCAAGTTTTTTACGTGTTTATTTTTATGTAATTTTGAAAAGAGCATTCTGTGAACTGTGAGCCTCGAGAAACCGTGAAAGGGGGCTTCGCTGGGACACCACTTGGCCCCTTGCTTCCTGTGGCGACTAGAACTGTATGGTAGAGACCAGACATGTGTGAACGATGGTGATATGCTCGTTATCGCGAGGCTGTTTACGCACCAAAGTAACTATATAAGTCATTTCATTTCTATCGGACACTCGACAAATAAGACCCAAAATATCTGTCACTAAAAATTGAACGAGTGGAACTGTGCTGAAAGGCATTCAAACCGACGTAAGTTTGCCACGACTGTGGCAAAGTCATTAACAGTGGTAAGTCATCATTTGTGAGTCTACATCTTCATCATCACTGGTCACTGTCAACAAGGAGACCACCAGCCTGAGGATGTCCACAAATGTCGGGGATGACACTGTTTAGTTCTCCCTGCCGCCAGCGACGACCCAGATCCTTGAATAAAAAGGTAAGACCAGCTCTTCCTTATTTGCTGCATTATAAACAGTGTCGTTTTACGTTTTTTCCAGGTTTTACATTGGTTTAATACGTCTATTTTTGTTTTTATTTATATATGAAACAATTCGAGAGGAAACATTAAGTAGTGTTTCGGTTCTAAACCGAAGTATCGTTTTAAATTAGATTGTTGCCAAGTTGCCTACCGTAGGTGGCACCTAATGTGATGTTGGCACTCATATAATGGAAAAATTTCAAGATATCTTTCAAATGTAATTTCACTCACAGGATGAGTGGCGCCACTCACAGGATGAGTGGCGCCACTCAAGAAACTCGTTCCTTGGGACACCATCTTTATAAAAATATACGTATATGAAATGAGCACTGTTGATCAGTGACTGTGTTGAGAAGTGTGATGTTTGTAGTGGACCTAGTGACGTGTTTCCTTCACTTCAACACGGGAATGTCCAGAGATAATGTTGCTTTTATGTGACGCTCACATAAAGATGTTCATTCTTCCTCACCACTGTTGTCTCACACTCACCATTGTTGTCTCACACTCACCACTGTTGTCTCACACTCACCACTGGTGTCTCACACTCACCACTGGTGTCTCACACTCACCACTGTTGTCTCACACTCACCACTGTTGTCTCACACTCACCACTGTTGTCCCACACTCACCACTGTTGTCTCACACTCACCACTGTTGTCTCACACTCACCACTGTTGTCTCACACTCACCACTGTTGTCTCACTCACCACTGTTGTCTCACACCACTGTTGTCTCACACTCGCCACTGTTGTCTCACACTCGCCACTGTTGTCTCACACTCGCCACTGTTGTCTCACACTCGCCACTGTTGTCTCACACTCGCCACTGTTGTCTCACACTCGCCACTGTTGTCTCACACTCGCCACTGTTGTCTCCACTCGCCACTGTTGTCTCACACTCGCCACTGTTGTCTCACACTCGCCACTGTTGTCTCACACTCGCCACTGTTGTCTCACACTCGCCACTGTTGTCTCACACTCGCCACTGTTGTCTCACACTCGCCACTGTTGTCTCACACTCGCCACTGTTGTCTCACACTCGCCACTGTTGTCTCACACTCGCCACTGTTGTCTCACACTCGCCACTGTGTCTCACACTCGCCACTGTTGTCTCACACTCGCCACTGTTGTCTCACACTCGCCACTGTTGTCTCACACTCGCCACTGTTGTCTCACACTCGCCACTGTTGTCTCACACTCGCCACTGTTGTCTCACACTCGCCACTGTTGTCTCACACTCGCCACTGTTGTCTCACACTCGCCACTGTTGTCTCACACTCGCCACTGTTGTCTCACACTCGCCACTGTTGTCTCACACTCGCCACTGTTGTCTCACACTCGCCACTGTTGTCTCACACTCGCCACTGTTGTCTCACACTCGCCACTGTTGTCTCACACTCGCCACTGTTGTCTCACACTCGCCACTGTTGTCTCACACTCGCCACTGTTGTCTCACACTCGCCACTGTTGTCTCACACTCGCCACTGTTGTCTCACACTCGCCACTGTTGTCTCACACTCGCCACTGTTGTCTCACACTCGCCACTGTTGTCTCACACTCGCCACTGTTGTCTCACACTCGCCACTGTTGTCTCACACTCGCCACTGTTGTCTCACACTCGCCACTGTTGTCTCACACTCGCCACTGTTGTCTCACACTCGCCACTGTTGTCTCACACTCGCCACTGTTGTCTCACACTCGCCACTGTTGTCTCACACTCGCCACTGTTGTCTCACACTCGCCACTGTTGTCTCACACTCGCCACTGTTGTCTCACACTCGCCACTGTTGTCTCACACTGTTGTCTCACACTGTTGTCTCACACTGTTGTCTCACACTGTTGTCTCACACTGTTGTCTCACACTGTTGTCTCACACTGTTGTCTCACACTGTTGTCTCACACTCGCCACTGTTGTCTCACACTGTTGTCTCACACTGTTGTCTCACACTGTTGTCTCACACTGTTATCTCACACTGTTGTCTCACACTGTTATCTCACACTGTTATCTCACACTGTTATCTCACACTGGTTATCTCCTTGTTATCTCACATGTTTGACGAGTCCTGACTCTGAACTCACTAGTGTGGATATTTTCTTGTTTATCGTAGAGGATCTTACGCAGTCCTCTGCATTATTCTCCAGCAGTGTTACTTTGTTTTCATCTTGATGAAATTATGTGAGTGTTGTGTAGTGAATTATATGCATTTAGTGAGGCATATGATGGGTAACTGTACTCACCTATATGTAGTTGCAGGGGTCGATTCACAGCTCCTGGCCCCGTCTCTTCTCTGGTCACTACTAGGTCCACTCCCGGCTTAAGAGCCTTATCGTACCTCTTAAATCTATGTATGGATCTTCCGTTTCCACCACTTCACTCTCCAGATTGTTCCACTTCCTGACGACTCTAAGGCTGAAGAAATACTTCCTAGTATCTTCTGACTCATCTGAGTTTTAAACTTCCAACTTTGCCCTCTTGTTCATATATTTTTTTTTTATATCTGAAACATTTGTCCCTGTTCATCCTGTCACTTCCTCTCAGTATTTTGTACGTCGTTATCATATCCCTTTATCGCTCCTCTCTTCCAGTGTCATTAGATTAAGTCCCCTGAGCATTTCTCCAATTTCTTGATATGCTTGACTAGGTGTGGGTTCCATGCTGGTGCTGCATACTTCAGTATGTGCCATGTGATGGATAACTCTCATCTGCTAGACAAGACGTCTAAAAGCTGACATGAGAAATTTTGCAGAAAATATTATAGAAGTCTTCAATAGCGAATGAGACTAGGTTCCTAAGTTGACCTGCAGTCCACGAGCAGCAATAGCTTGGCTGATCTGGCAGTTATTTTATAAGCAGGTCTTAGATCCCTGTGGAACTTAACATTGTTCAGCTGCTCAGTCTGAAAATTTATTATCTACTTCAGCATTTTATCCATTAAACGTTTTGACCATATTTTAAAAAAGTCACTTTGTGGTCGCACTTGTCAAGTGCTTCCAGAAAATTCGTATTAAAGTGTCTGTCTTGGATGGGCCAGTAGGCCTACTGCAGTGCTTCTTCATTCTTATGTTATTCTGTTATTTTTCCTAATGCCTCCATGATTTTGTCTCAGGTGTCTAAAAGCTGTAACATAGCATTTTCTTGTTTTAAAGTCACGATTTAAAAAAGACTCGTGAACAAATATTGGTGGAAAGATACACACATAAGCAGTATAATGTGATCCTTTATTGACAACGTTTCGCCCACGCAGTGGGCTTTATCGAGTCAAACAGATCTACCTGGATAAAAGAAACAAGGGTATTTATACGATTTAGTCAGGTGGAGAATGCTGGGTCAGGTGGGGAAAGCTGCATGTGACAGTCTTCAAAGTAGTGTGATAGTTTAAAACCTCGGGTAACTTAAAGGACCTGCAGTGTTCCATTCTTGAGTTCTATGTGGGATAGCGATGAAGTAGTTTCTTGGCAATAGGTTCAGCTATGTTATAGAAGCCGTTGTTCTGGTTGAAGTTGTTGGATATACAAATAAGTGATGATTCCAGGATTCTTCGGTATTGAGTGTTGTCTTCTCTGGCGATGAGTCTTGCGTTTCTGTAGTTGATTAAATGGTGTGTGAATTTCGGTGTTGAACACAGGCATTTCTTGGGTCGTCAGATCTGCCTGCGTACTGGTGTTCTGAAATACGTGTTTGGAGGTCTCTGGATGTTTCGCCGACGTATAATTTGCTGCAGTCATTACAAGGAATTGTGTATACCCCTGCAGTGGATTGAAGCTTGTCCTGTCTGTTACTGGTAATGTCCTTGATGGTGGTGGATGTGGAGGTAGATACTCGGAATGAGGTATTGGAAAAAATGTTGGAAACGTGTTTGGTAATGGAGTTGGTGGGGAGGACTATGTATCATTTCTCGGCAGTGTCTTCTCTGGGTGTGTTGAAGATGTTTAATGCCCATCGTCTGCAGTCTCTAATGAAGTGATGAGGATAAAGAAGTTTAGAAAAAAACTTGCTCAATAAGGGAGCATTCTTCCTCAAGGAACTCACTGCTGCAGATTCTGAGTGCACGCAGGAAAAAGCCGTGGTGAGAGTAGAAGTGGAGAAGATCGTGTTGGTTGTTAGGTTTTTCGATAGACTTTAAAACGAAGTTCATGGTCGACTTTGCATAGAAGAACATCAAGGAAAGGAAGAGTGTTGTCGACTTCTTCTTCTTCTAGTGTAAACTGGATTGATGGCTCGACCTGGTTGAGCTTGTGTTGGAGAGCTTGAACGTTGAAGCGTCTGGGAGTAATGATGAGAATGTCGTCAACATAACGGAGCCAGGTGACAGAAGAGGGAATAATAGTGGAAAAACGCTTTATAAAGTCACAAACAGATTTACCTGGGTGAAAGGTACGTGAGTATTTATAGGATGAAGTCAGTCTATCGAAAACCTACCAACCAACACCGATCTCTCCACTTCTACTCTCACCACGACACCAAAACTAAACGTGGTGTAATTATAGGCTTTTTCCTGCGCGCACTCAGAATCTGCAACAAAGAATTCCTTGAGGAAGAATGCTCTCTAATTGAACAAGTATTTTCTAAACTTCACTATCCTCGTCACTTCAATAGAGACTGCAGACGACGGGCATTAAACATCTTTAACACACCCAGAGAAGACACTGCCGAGAAGAGATACATAGTCCTCCCCACCAACTCCATTGCCAAACACGTTTCCAACATCTTTTCCTATATCTCATTCCAAGTATCTACCTCCACATCCACCACCATCAAGGACATTACCAGTAATAGACAGGACAAGCTTTAATCCTCTGCAGGGGTATACATAATCCCTTGTAATGACTGCAACAAATTATACGTGGGCGAAACATCCAGAGACCTCCAAACACGTATTTCAGAACACCAGTACGCAGGCAGATCTGACGATTTAAGGAATGCCTGTGTTCAACACCAAAATTCACACAACCATTTAATCAACTACAGAAACGCAAGACAACACTCAGTACCGAAGAATTCTGGAATCATCACTTATCTGTATATCCAACAACTTCAATCAAAACAACGGCTTCTATAACATAGTTGAACCCCTTGCCAAAAAACTTCATCGCTATCCCACATAAGAACATAAGAATGGAGGAACACTGCAGAAGGTCTACTCATATACTTGTCCAATCTCTTTTTAAAGCTACTCAAAATCCTAGACTCTATCACCCTACTCGGAAAATTGTCACATGCAGGTTCAGATCCAACCTACCCAGCATTCTCAACCTGACTCCATCCTATAAATACTCACGTACCTTTCACCCAGGTAGATATGTTTGTGACTTGATAAAGCCCATTGTGTGGGAGAAACGTTGTCAATAAAGGATCACATTATACTGCTTATGTGTTTATTTTTCCATCACTGACCTACGTTGAATCTATACAATGTTGACGAGGGTGTCTAATTCTCTTGCTGTTGAAACTGATGATGGGCATTGAATAGACTTAGAACTTGATATGGAGTGTGTCGTCAACTAGTTGTGTTTGCGGGGGTCGAGTCATAGCTCCTGACACTGCATCTTAACGGCTGTCGACAGGCCTTCGCTAATTCCTCACTGATTGATCGCCCGAGAGAGTTTAAAAATCATGATGAAACTCGTTAAAAGTCCGAGCCAAGGGCGAGCTGCCTGCCGGAGTAGTAAGACTCGCACCTGGTGATGGACCAGGTGCTTTGGCTCCCTCAGTGCCCTGGTGATGGACCAGGTGCTTAGGCTCATTCAGTGTCCTGGTGATGGACCAGGTACTTAGGCTCATTCAGTGCCCTGGTGATGGACCAGGTGCTTTGGCTCCTTCAGCACCCTGGTGATGGACCAGGTGCTTCAGCTCCTTTAATACCTTGGTGATGGACCAGGTGCTTCATCTCCTTCAACGCCCTGGTGATGGATCATGTGCTTCGGCTTATTCAGTGCCCTGGTGATGGACCAGGTACTTCAGCTCCTTTTGTGCTCTTGTGATGGACCAGGTGCTTAGGCTCATTCAGTGCCCTGGTGATGGACCAGGTACTTAGGCTCATTCAGTGCCCTGGTGATGGACCAGGTGCTTTGGCTCCCTCAGTACCCTGGTGAGGGACCATGTGCTTCAGCTCTTTCAACGCCCTGGTGATGGATCATGTGCTTCAGCTCCTTCAACGCCCTGGTGATGGATCATGTGCTTCGGCTTATTCAGTGCCCTGGTGATGGACCAGGTGCTTCAGCTCCTTTGGTGCTCTTGTGATGGACCAGGTGCTCCAGCTCTTCCAGTACCCTATTTTATAGTGCTCTGATTATCAAAGCATATTCCATGGATGGAGTAGGTGGGTTGGGTAGGAGTTTTTGTTTGTGGGATTGGTTTTGGGTTTTAGGGGGACCTGCCTAGAGCGGACCAGTTGGCTTGCTGCAGTGTTCCTTATTTCTGTTTTCTTGTGAGTGAGAAGGGTTGGATTTGAACGGGACTTGCACAATTGTTGCCCGGGGGGAAGGGGGGTTGTCGGGGTTTGTTCCTTGGATGGGGATGGGTTGGACAAATATTTTTGTTGGTGGGTTGGTTTTTACATGGACCTGCCAAGTATGGGCCTGTAGGCCTGTTGCAGTGTTCCTCCTGTCTTATGTTCTTATGTCTTAAAGGGTGTTCCGGGGTCAGTGCCCCCTTTTCCTCGCTCTTCCCGGCCCGATCCCAGACCAGATATTTTTTTTTTTACTTTCCGTAAAAAAGCGTCAAGTTTATTTCACAGCTTAGTGATACCCTCCTTCATATGGCATAGAATTAGAGGGGATATGATTGAGGTGTATGAATGGAAAACAGGAATAAATAAAGGTGATGTAAATAGCGTGCTAAAAATATCTAGTATTGACAGGACTCGCAGCAATGGCTTTAAGTTGGATAAATTCAGATTCAGGAAGGATATAGGAAAGCATTGGTTTGGTAATAGAGTTGTCGATGAGTGGAACAAACTCCCGAGTACAGTTATAGAGGCTAAAACGTTGTGTAGTTTTAAAAATAGGCTAGATAAATATATGAGTGGGTGCGGGTGGGTGTGAGTTGGACCTGACTAGTTTGTGCTACTAGGTCAGATGCCGTGCTCCTTCCTTAAGTGGATGTAACCTGACCTGGCTGGGTCGGGGCATTGGCTTAAGCCGGTGGGAGACTTGGACCTGCCTCGCATGGGCCAGTAGGCCTGCTGCAGTGTTCCTTCTTTCTTATGTTCTTATGTTCTTAAATAACGTGCTAAAATTATGTAGCCAAGACAGGGCTCGCAGCAATGGTTTTAAGTTGGAAAAAATGAAATTCAGGAAGGATATAGGAAAGCACTGGTTTGGTAATAGAGTTGTGAATGAGTGGAATAAACTCCCGAGTACCGTCATAGAAGCTAAAACGTTGTGTAGTTTTAAAAATAGGTTAGATAAATACATGAGTGGGTGCAGGTAGGTGTGAGTTGGACCTGGCTATCTTGTGCTAATAGGTTTGATGCCGTACTTCTTTCTTAATTGGATGTGATCTGACCTGACTAGGTTGGGTCATTGGCTTAAGCCGGTGGGAGACTTGGACCTGCCTCGCATGGGCCAGTAGGCCTGCTGCAGTGTTCCTTCTTTATTATGTTTCTTCGTCCCTTCAAGGGAAGGTTGCCTCCATGCTGGTGAAGGTCGCTTGGTCAGAGGATTTGGAAATGGCCTCCTCTTCGGATCAAGATTCATTGGCTGCCATTTCCCAGGCGCCGTATGATGCCCTTGCCCTGCCGACACCTCAGTAGTCATCACTGGAAGAGTCGTGACTCAGCTAGTCTTGTTTACCTCGAGTCACGGGGAAGCCAAGACACGTTGTGACGAGACAGAAAAGCCAGGACGGGTTGTGACGTCACGGGTAAGACAGGACAAGTTACTACGTTCCAAGAAGTCAGAGCAGGTGGTGACGTCAGCGTGACCACACCTACACCTGAGACAAACAGTTACCTGCAGGAACTTGCAGGGATGAGAGAACCATAACTATCACTCCTAGACCATTATGTATCAAATCGCCATTGAGAAGGAAAAGGGAAGAAGCGAAAGGTCAGGTGAGGTCATTGTTTGGCAAGGAAATAGCTATGGTGAGGTCAGACTCTGAAAAACAGTATTAAGAGATCAGGGAAGTTTGCAAAAATCAATTATATAACTACTTTGTGGTGGTGGCTGGGACGGAAGCTGACAGGGACTGATAGGGACTGACAGAAACTGACCGGCTATTAGAAGCTGTTAAGTAAAAGGACACCTGTTCTTTGTGTTAGTGTGACTTTGTAAATGGTCCAAGTCGGACCGAAACGTCGTCGTAAGCTCCTCTGTTCTATGTGCGGGTTGTGTGTGTAATGTGACATTTTATTGTGGCAACGTTTCTCTCTACAGGAGCTTTATCAGCGTTTCGCTCCTGCAGAGCTAAACGTTGCCACAATAAAATGTCACATTAGTTGCACTTGTGTTTTTTTACTTAACACATTGTCGGTAATTCTACCAACATTAATACACTTTCAGAAGCTGACAGAGACTGACGGGCTATCAGAAGCTGACAAGAACTCGGGATTTTTTTTAAGAAAGAGATGAAAACAAGTACTATTAAGAAGGCTTTCACAGGATCCCAATAGAGCTAGTTGAGTTCTTAATTTCATATTAAGAAGTATAAATAGTAGCATATCCTTAGTTAGACCTCATTTAGTTTTAGTCTCCACATTACATAACGGACATAATCGCGCTGGAAAAATGTACAGAGAAGGATGAAGTTGACTCAGTGTATTAGAAGATTTTCCTACGAAGATAGTCTGAATGCAGTGAACTTTGCTGTCTGGGAAAACGTAGAATTTGACGAGATATGATTGAAATGGTCAAATGAAAAACAGGAATATTTAAAAAGGGATATAATAGCGTGTTGAAAATATATAACCAAGCCAGAACTCGCAGCAATGGATTCAAGTTGGTCAAATTTAGATTTAGAAAGGATATACGAAAGTACTGGTTTGGTAATAGAGTTGTGGATGGGGTGAATAAACTCTCAAATAGATTCATAGAAACGAGAACATGGATTGCTTTAAAAATAGGTTGGGCAGGTGGGTGTGAGTTAGACTTGCCTAGCATGGGCTAGTAGGCCTTCTACAGTGCTCCCTCCTTTATTATATTCTTATGTAAGGAAAGGCTGCTTTCTGTTCGTTAACAGGAATTATAAGGTGAAGTCGTAAGCGGTTTCCTTGAGTGAAATGTTCACTTAGCTGAATATAGCTGTTATGGGCGCACTCAACCCTGACAGGTAATGATGTGTGGTAAGTGTGTCAAGATTTATCAGTGAAGTATCTCAAGGAGCACTCCTGTCCCCAGACAGGTAGCTCACCCACTCCTGTCCCCAGACAGGTAGCTCGCCCACTCCTGTCCCCAGACAGGTAGCTCACCCACTCCTGTCCCCAGACAGGTAGCTCACCCACTCCTGTCCCCAGACAGGTAGCTCACCCACTCCTGTCCCCAGACAGGTAGCTCACCCACTCCTGTCCCCAGACAGGTAGCTCACCCACTCCTGTCCCCAGACAGGTAGCTCCCCACTCCTGTCCCCAGACAGGTAGCTCAGCCCACTCCTGTCCCCAGACAGGTAGCTCACCCACTCCTGTCCCCAGACAGTTAGTTCTCCACCCACTCCTGTCCCTAGACAGGTAGCTCACCCACTCCTGTCCCCAGACAGGTAGTTCACCCACCCACTCCTGTCCCTAGACAGGTAGCTCACCCACTCCTGTCCCCAGACAGGTAGTTCACCCACCCACTCCTGTCCCCAGACAGGTAGCTCACCCACTCCTGTCCCCAGACAGGTAGCTCGCCCACTCCTGTCCCCAGACAGGTAGTTCACCCACCCACTCGTCCCCAGACAGGTAGCTCACCCACTCCTGTCCCCAGACAGGTAGTTCACCCACCCACTCCTGTCCCTAGACAGGTAGCTCACCCACTCCTGTCCCCAGACAGGTAGTTCACCCACCCACTCCTGTCCCTAGACAGGTAGCTCACCCACTCCTGTCCCCAGACAGGTAGTTCACCCACCCACTCCTGTCCCTAGACAGGTAGCTCACCCACTCCTGTCCCCAGACAGGTAGTTCACCCACCCACTCCTGTCCCCAGACAGGTAGCTCACCCACTCCTGTCCCCAGACAGGTAGTTCACCCACCCACTCCTGTCCCCAGACAGGTAGCTCACCCACTCCTGTCCCCAGACAGGTAGTTCACCCACCCACTCCTGTCCCCAGACAGGTAGCTCACCCACTCCTGTCCCCAGACAGGTAGTTCACCCACCCACTCCTGTCCCTAGACAGGTAGCCACCCACTCCTGTCCCTAGACAGGTAGCTCACCCACTCCTGTTCCTAGACAAGTAGCTCACCCACTCCTGTCCCTAGACAGGTGGCCACCGACTCCTGTCCCTAGACAGGTAGCTCGCCCACTCCTGTTCCTAGACAGGTAGTTCACCCACTACTGTCCCTAGACAGGTAGTTCACCCACTCCTGTTCCTAGACAGGTAGCCACCCACCCCTGTCCCTAGACAGGTAGCTCACCCACTCCTGTTCCTAGACAGGTAGCTCACCCACTCCTGTTCCTAGACAGGTAGCTCACCCACTCCTGTCCCTAGACAGGTAGTTCACCCACCCACCCCTGTCTCCTAGACAGGTAGCCACCCACTACTGTTCCTAGACAGGTAGCTCACCCACTCCTGTCCCTAGACAGGTGGCCACCGACTCCTGTCCCTAGACAGCTCACCCACTCCGTATCCTAGACAGGTAGTTCACCCACTACTGTCCTAGACAGGTAGTTCACCCACTCCTGTCCCTAGACAGCGAGCTCCCACATCCTGTTCCTAGACAGGTCAACTGCCCACTCCTGTTCCTAGACAGGTAGTTCACCCACTCCTGTCCCTAGACAGGTAGCTCGCCCACTCCTGTTCCTAGACAGGTAGCTCGCCCACTCCTGTTCCTAGACAGGTAGTTCACCCACTACTGTCCCTAGACAGGTAGTTCACCCACTACTTTCCCTAGACAAGAGCTCACCCACCCTGTTCCTAGACAGGTTACCACCACCCCTGTCCCTAGACAGGTAGCTCACACACTCCTCCAACCAGGTAGTTACCACCCACCCTGTCCCTCAGACAGGTAGCCACCACTTCTGTTCCTAGACAGGTAGCTCCACCCACTCCTGTTCTAGACAGGTTTAGCTCACCCACTCCTGTTCCTAGAAGGTAGCTCACCCACTTTTCCTGACAGGTAGCTTACTCCACCCTGTCCAAGACAGGCTTCACTCCACACAGCCTGTCCAAGACAGGTGCACCAACCCTTGTCCAAACAGGTAGCTCACCCACTCCTGTTCCTAGACAGGTAGCTCACCCACTCCTGTCCCTAGACAGGTAAATCAAGTAATCCTATGAACAATGAGATATTAATGCTCTTGTTGACAGTAAGGTCTTACAGTAAGACCTTCACCCATTCCCACTCTCACGCTACCCACATACACCTGACTTTTTCCATTAACATTGGCCAACAATAGTTTCAGTTCACGTTTAAAAACATGTGTTTTAACTATTCAAATCCAAACTTAAGTGTTGCTGTAAGACGCACAGTTTCTGTGAAATAGAACCACACATTGAACGATTTCACCAAGACAGCCATTATGGAGGAGAGATGTCAGGGAAACCTGACAATTTAATGGTCAACTACTGCTGGACATTGGTGCGGGAGAGCTTTACTCAACACAAGAGCTTTACTCAACACAAGAGCTTTACTCAACACAAGAGCTTTACTCAACACAAGAGCTTTACTCAACACAAGAGCTTTACTCAACACAAGAGCTTTACTCAACACAAGAGCTTTACTCAACACAAGAGCTTTACTCAACACAAGAGCTTTACTCAACACAAGAGCTTTACTCAACACAAGAGCTTTACTCAACACAAGACTTTACTCAACACAAGAGCTTTACTCAACACAAGAGCTTTACTCAACACAAGAGCTTTACTCAACACAAGAGCTTTACTCAACACAAGAGCTTTACTCAACACAAGAGCTTTACTCAACACAAGAGCTTTACTCAACACAAGAGCTTTACTCAACACAAGAGCTTTACTCAACACAAGAGCTTTACTCAACACAAGAGCTTTACTCAACACAAGAGCTTTACTCAACACAAGAGCTTTACTCAACACAAGAGCTTTACTCAACACAAGAGCTTTACTCAACACAAGAGCTTTACTCAACACAAGAGCTTTACTCAACACAAGAGCTTTACTCAACACAAGAGCTTTACTCAACACAAGAGCTTTACTCAACACAAGAGCTTTACTCAACACAAGAGCTTTACTCAACACAAGAGCTTTACTCAACACAAGAGCTTTACTCAACACAAGAGCTTTACTCAACACAAGAGCTTTACTCAACACAAGAGCTTTACTCAACACAAGAGCTTTACTCAACACAAGAGCTTTACTCAACACAAGAGCTTTACTCAACACAAGAGCTTTACTCAACACAAGAGCTTTACTCAACACAAGAGCTTTACTCAACACAAGAGCTTTACTCAACACAAGAGCTTTACTCAACACAAGAGCTTTACTCAACACAAGCGAGAAACCCTCAACATTGTGATACAAATGTTATTTGTGTTATTCACATATTCTGCATATAATGAATTTAGGTTAAGAAAGGTTAGTTTTGTTGTGATTGCATACTTAATATCTGTGCATAATGTAATACCTATCATTGTTCTTCAAATTCAAAGAAGATTTTGCGTGGTAAAACGAAACAAACTCAGATTCGTGATGAGCGCATCAAAGTTTGCTTAAAACAACCAATTTGGTTACTGAACTGGATAAAAAGTTTAAATTTGTTGGCTAGTATTTTTTTATGAAGAATATAAGTGACAATACCGTGGTTGAACAAGTAACCCACCAACTGATAATAACAACCAGACGGTGTCTCGTACCGTCTTCGATCAGTATCAGTCATTATTTTTATTTTGATAAATAGTAATTAAATAGGAAGACTAGGAATGAATGGTGAAGGTTAATACCGGTGGCGGCGCTGCCGGCGGTGACGTGAGCAGAATACTGCATCTTCCTAGAATTATATAAAGGACCTAGAGAAGACCTGCCTGAGCATATCTGGGTCGTCATTACACTACACACACCCGAGACGGTGTTTACCACTGCTGTGTTCTCATTCTCCCATATATATGTCGTGCCAAATAGATAAAATTTGCGATTTTGACTTAAATAACAACGCTCTTCTTGCCGAATAAGGCAAGCGAAAGTTTGTGTATCCAATAATTTAGCAAAAATCATAGTGAACCTAACGAAAAAAAAATATATTTCATTGTGTTTGTTTATTATTAAATTATTGTAAACTTTTTTTTTAACACGTCGGCCGTTTCCCACCGAGGCAGGGTGACCCAAAAAAAAAGAAAAAACTTTCATCATTCACTTTCACCATCATACATAATCACTGTCTTTGCAGAGGCTCTCAGATGCGACAGTTTAGACGTCTCTCCAAACTGCCAATATCCTAAACCCCTCCTTTAAAGTGCAGGCATCGTACTTCCCATTTCCATTACTCAAGTCCGGCTCCGGCTAACCGGTTTCCCTGAATCCCTTCACAAAATGTTACCCTGCTTACACTCCAACATCTCGTCAGGTCCCAAAAACCATTCGTTTCCATTCACTCCTATCTAACATGTTCACGCATGCTTGCTGGAAGTCCAAGCCCCTTGCCCACAAAACCTCCTTTACCCTCTCCCTCCAACCTTTTCGGGGACGTCCCCTACCCAGCCTTCCTTCCCCAATAAATTTATATGCTCTCTTAAGTCATTCTACTTTGTTCCATTCTCTCTAAATGACCAAACCACCTCAACAGCTCCTCTTCAGCCCTCTGAACTTATGTCTCTACTACTACCACCATCACCACTAGTATTACACCTCACTCTGAGCATATATATACCCTCTGTGTCCATGTATTGTTTGTAACGGCTTGACAAAGCTCCTGGAGAGCGAAACGTTGCCACAATAAAATGTCACATTAGTTGCATTTGTGTCCTTTTACTTAACATATTGTCGGTAATTCTACCAGTATTATTAGAGTATAGTCTAGGTGGCCAAAGACTGCAAACCTCACTCAAGGAAAAAGATTTTGGGGTGAGTATAATACCGAGCACATCTCCTGAGGCACACATCAACCAGATAACTGCTGCAGCATTCGGGCGTCTGGCAAACCTAAGAATAGCATTCCGATACCTCAGTAAGGAATCATTCAAGACTGTACACCATATATGTCAGGCCCATATTGGAGTATGCAGCACCAGTTTGGAATTCACACACGGTCAAGCATGTCAAGAAATTAGAGAATGTGCAAAGGTTTGCAACAAGACTAGTCCCAGAGCTAAGGGGATTGTCCTACAAAGAAAGGTTAAGGGAAATCGGTCTGATGACACTGGAGGACAGGAGGGTCAGGGAAGACATGATAACGACATATAAAATACTGCGAGGAATTGACAAGGTGGACAAAGAAAGGATGTTCCAGAGATGGGACACAGAAATAAGGGGTCACAGTTGGAAGTTGAAGACTTCGATGAGTCAAAGGGACGTTAGGAAGTATTTCTTCAATCATAGTTATATCAGGAAGTGGAGTAGTCTAGAAAGTGACGTAGTGGAGGCAGGAACCATACATAGTTTTAAGACGAGGTTTGATAAAGCTCATGGAGCAGGGAGAGAGAGAGGACCTAGTAGCGATCAGTGAAGAGACAGGGCCAGGAGCTATGAATCGACCCCTGCAACCACAAATAGGTGAGTACACACACACACACATAGTGATTAAAAACACACCCTCCAACAAAGATGGTGGGGTTTACAAGGTCCCATGTACTCAAGTGTCCTCTCTCATATATTGGTCAAACTGGTAAACTTTAGGAAACCAGAATAGCCCAGAATAAATACTCAGGACAGGGCAGGAGTCGAACGCTATCTTTAACCACGTTAGTTCCTGTAATCACCCACCTGGGTGGGCTGCTGCCCAGATTGTTGTACCAAACAGTTCTGTCATAGAAAGAAACATAATTGAATCTTCTCTCTTGATACATGACAGGAATACCATATATAACTCAAATTATGGGTTATACAAGCTTGATAGCAATTTAGTAGTCTCTCTTGTACACAACCTTAAACAACAATGCTATACAAAATCACAGGATTGCTCATTATGCCAGGTGGTTTCACGAAGGATTGGTGATGCTCGACCTGTGTCTACGCACCAAAAACTTCATTCTACCTCAGTTGTGAATGGTTATATAACGCGTTTAGCTGTTATTGTACCATACATTGACAGGTACACAAGATTACGTGATAACATAGGTAGTGGGGTTAAAGGATATTAGAAGTAGAAATTTGGATCATAGAAATATTATCGGAATGGTATAGAAGATTCCCAAGTAAGGCATATTAATCGACACTGAGAAGAATAGTAGACAATATTTAGGAAAATATGAAGAGATACTTTTGAGTACTTCTGGGAACATTCGAGTACCTCAAACTAGGACATTTAAACGGACAAAGAGCACATTCATTTCCTTTCTTTTATTAATTAAAAAGGTTACATAGAATAATAAAAATCCATATATATATAGTATCCACTGAGAAACGTATTTTCTCAAGTCACATGGCCTGTTCTAAGCGGCTAGCAAAAGCTTGGGGCTGGCTATTATATTTTCTAATTTTATATTACTTGACATCTCAAAACCCTCCCACCCCATATGGGGGAAGGGGGATGGTGGTGGTGTGGGGTGGAACCGACCATTGGCCCATATTCTGAGAGAGGCTGCGGCAGGTGACAGACCCGCACTGCACTACTCTGAGAAAACTTCCCCTCACTCCTTCAGTTGTTGCCTTGCAACATTGCATAGCTCCTAATGACGCACAGAGAAGTGTGAAAGTGCTTGAGCTTTAGATTTCCACCCCCCGTGGCTTCTCTTGCATAGTTAAGATCGCCTGTCTGCGATCTTGTATGTACTCACCTAATTGTACTGACCTAATTTGTGGTTGCAGGGGTCGAGACTCAGCTCCTGGCCCCGCCTCTGCGCTGCCCGCTACTGGGTATCTGCTCTCCCTGCTCCATGAGCTTTATCATACCTCGTCTTAAAACTATGTATGGTTCCTGCCTCCACTATATCTTTCTCTAGACTATTCCACTTCCTGACTACTCTGTGGCTGAAGAAATGCTTCCTAACATCCCTTTGACTCATCTGAGTCTTCAGCTTCCAGTTGTGTCCCCTTGTTTCTGTGTTCCCTCTCTGGAACATCCTGTCACTGTCTACCTTGTCGATTCCCCGCAGTATTTTGTATGTCGTTATCATGTCTCCTCTGACCCTTCTTTCCTCCAGTGTTGTTAGTCCTATTTCCCTCAGCCTTTCTTCATAGGACAAACCCCTGAGTTGTGGAACTAACCTTGTCGCAAACCTTTGCACTTTCTCTAGTTTCTTTATGTGCTTGACCAGGTGTGGGTTCCAGACTGGTGCTGCATATTCTAGTATGGGCCTGACGTACACGGTGTACAGTGTCTTAAACGAGTCCTTGTTAAGGTAACGGAACGCTAATCTTAGGTTTGCCAGTCGCCCATATGCTGCCGCAGTTATCTGGTTGATGTGTGCCTCCGGAGACGTGCTTGGCGTTATACTCACCCCAAGATCTTTCTCCTTTTCCGAGCTTTGTAGCCTTTGTCCGCCTAGCCTGTACTCTGTCAGCGGTCTTCTTTGCCCTTCTCCGATCTTCATGACTTTGCATTTGGTGGGATTGAATTCGAGAAGCCATTTGCTAGACCAGATGTCAAGCTTGTCCAGGTCTGTTTGAAGTCCTGCTTGGTCCTCCTCCGATGTGATTCTCCTCATTAATTTCACATCATCTGCGAACAGAGACACTTCTGAGTCTATCCCATCTGTCATGTCATTTACATATACCAAGAATAACGCTGGTGCTAGGACTGACCCCTGAGACCAGTGTTATTCTTGGTATATGTAAATGAATGAGTGTGTGTGTGTGTGTGTGTGTGTGTGTGTGTGTGTTGTGTCATATTTTCAGTGATCACAGCCTAATGATGTATAGTGTGATTATTTATGTAATTATAGTTTACTAATGTAACGCATTACATTATATCTTATTTCTAGAAATAATTTACCTTGTATGTCTATTACGGGGAACTCTGTCAAACTGTTTTAGAAATTCTAGGAAATATATTCGGCTCATATTTCTTGCTCTTACACTAAATACTGTACTAAACAAAATTTGAGATGAATGAGTGTACAAGAACGCGAGGGTCTGGGGAGAAGTAGGTAGAGGTGGTAGTGTGGTAAGAAAGAAAACTGTTTTGTATGGAACTAGTAAGTGTGCGTCCCGTAGATTTTCTCGGTACCAACATTTGCGTAATCGCATGTTTACCTGGAGAGAATTCCAGGGGTCAACGCCCCCGCGGCGGAAGATATTTAAGTCTATCAGAAGAGAAGATATAAACACTCAGAGGTCAGACTGAATCATGCTTCAATTCAAGCTGAAGCTTTTATATGTGGGCAACACTAAACATACGTATGTACGGACAACGTATGTATAAAAATGATCACAAATTTCAGTCTCCTAAGTGCGGGTTATTTGTGTATAGATAACACCTGCATGTGTAAATAACACACTACGTGAGATGATACAATATATGGAGGCTCAATTCAAGTGTGTGTATGGACAACACGATACTATTATGTATTTATGGACCACACATGACGCATTGTGTGAAAAATACATTTCTTGTGTATACCTGGAGGGAGTTCTGGGGGTCCACGGCCCCGCGGTGCGGTCCATGACCAGACTAGGATTAGATTGGGAAATCATTACTTAAGACAAGTAACTACAGATTAGCCTGGGAATCCTAGGTAGGTATGCTTCAGAGTTTAAACTGTGAAAGGGGCTAGGGCACTTCAATAATTTACAGTTGACTGTTCGGACTTAAGACCTACTGGAAGGAAAAGTTTAGAACTTTGCCAGTATAGTATACCCTCTATAATAAGTTAAGAATATTCCCATCATTCAAATTTTTCCAGCGTAAGCCAATAACATATAAAAAAAAATTTATGTGTGACGAATCATCCTGCTGCGAGACAGGAAAGTTATCTGAGCATAGTTAATTTTATGCTTAAACTTTGTAACGCGTGTAGATCAGTGTGAAAGAAAAGCCTTGTTATTGTTTCGCACTCTGGCAGGATTGCTGGTCTCACCACCATGTGAGATGGTAGCTGAAGTTTACATTCTTAATAGTTGTTATTCCTATTATATTTCCTTTCAGATTTAGTAGGCCTGGTCAGAAACCGGGCCGCGGGGTCGATGTTCTTCGGAATTATTAACAGGTGGACACAATTCTGGTGTACCTAAGTTTCTTAAACAAACATCGTCAGAAAAATTCCTTTTGTGCCAACATTGGCATCAAGGATGGTACGAGGCTTGACAGTGTAACGGTGGTACGAGGCTTGAGAATGTAACGATGGTACGAGGCTTGAGAATGTAACGATGGTACGAGGCTTGAGAATGTGACGATGGTATGAGGCTTGACAGTGTAACGATGGTACGAGGCTTGAGAATGTAACGATGGTACGAGGCTTGAGAATGTAACGATGGTACGAGGCTTGAGAATGTAACGATGGTACGAGGCTTGAGAATGTGACGATGGTATGAGGCTTGACAGTGTAACGATGGTAGAGGCTTGAGAATGTAACGATGGTACGAGGCTTGAGAATGTGACGATGGTACGAGGCTTGAGAATGATCCAAGCTTCACCGTGGTCCATATTTAGCTCTGCTTAACTCTTGTTTATTGGTATTACTACTCATATTATTGTTTATCTTGTTTCGTTATAGTGTGCTTGTCTCGGTTTCACAGCTGTTATGGAGGGTCATATTATTTATATTATTTGAAGTGGTACTTGACTGTTATAATTGAGTACACTTATCTCTTAAAGTGAAGCACTTGTAACAACGTCTTTGACTTGATTGTTACTGGTTTCGAGAGGTTTTGCTGCTCAGCCTGGTCTGAGGCCAGTTTTTTGGGGGATTACTGCATATTTAGTTAACCTTCTGTTTCTCGCAGGCCGCTGGACCTCATGGTTCATAGCTTTGCTGAACTGTCGCCCGAGGAATAAATAATATCGTGGCTGGAACCATGCACAAATAAACCGCTCTATGACCACGTTTTGGTCCAATTTGCATCGTTAACAAGTCACTGGACCGAAATGTTATACGTTTCAGTCTCAAAAGTGAAGGTCATTTGTGTATGAAGTCACCTTTTGTAGAAATTTTTACACCTTACCTTTGATATACCTTTGACGAGTTTCGAGAGTTTCACTATCGGAAAGATTCATAAATTGCAACATTTCGTTTCTTTTACAATTTTTTTCAAGTTAGATTTTAAACTAATTGAAAGTGTTATTGCTAAAGTTTTCCATACTGCTTTAATTAAAGTGTCTTATTTGTTTCAATTTGTCACGTTGACACAGGTGTTCCTCAGTTGTGCCTGTGGCAGCACTGCTTTTACCCAGGGTTTATTCACAACAGTTCTCTGATATCTCTTACTCCATTTAGTTATTTCATGGCGCGGCTGACTTCTCTTTTAAAGCCCACAATAAAGCAAACGCTGCCGATGCTCAGGCAGATGACAGGGTTGATAATGAGAACATTTATAGCAAGCAAAATAATGCCAGTGTTGACATTATTCAAATCACTTGTGCTTCTCTCACTTAGATTACTACTCAGTGTTGACTGCTCCGTTCAAGGCACGCAAGATAGCGTTTATAACACTTAAACTACTGGGAATGCCTCATATAACTGGAAATTTTCTCTCAGGAGAGAAGGCGAGAGAGATACTTGATTATTTATACATAAATACTGGATGTCCTAGTTCCACACCTGCACATTACCATAACGTACTGGAATCAGTGATGTGGAAAATAGACCCAGAGAATATCAGCGATAAGAAACAAGTGTGGAAATATTCTAGAAGAAACTGGATCACTTCCTCCACGGTGCGCCAAATCATCCAGGATCTCATGGATATTGTTAGCCGACGGGCCGCCAACAACAATCTGGTTGATCAGGCGAAAGTAAGAAAACTCGAATCGGGTCTCGGCTAATTCACAGGAGCATAAAGTGTTTTGAAAGTTACCAAAGTTCACCCTCTATGTTTTACGTGTTGTCTCCGTTCTCTGTAAACTTTTAATGTGTTCTTTATTATCTACTCGTTTTAAAGTTCTTCATTCTCTTCGGTTTATGGTCTGTTCAGTCAAACTGTTGGTGCTTGCGGCAAGCAATCAGACATAGGCACCACAGCCCAACTGATTAGGAATGGTTTGTAGAGATTTGTTCAGGTAACCTTCATGCTGATTATGTTATCTTGGAGAGATGAGAAACTGTAGTTTGTTGTATGTTAGTCATAAAGAAAGGTAAATAATAATATAATTAATAATAATTAATAATAATAATTGATATTAATGTGCAATTTCCCTTTGCAGGTGAGTGAGCTGAGGTTAAACGGATCAGTTGGTATATGATAATACCAGTACTAAGGCGGCAGGTAAGTGTAAATCTAAGTGTTAATCTAAGTAGTTATACAAGAAGGTAGGTAGAATAAAATGTAAATCCAAGACCCGTCATCATCAGTGTAAGCTCACGTACTAGTACAAGAACCAAGGTAAAGAACAACAAGGCACAATACCATGACTGGAACAATACACAATAACCCGCACATAGGAGAGAGAAGATTGCCACGACGTTTCGCTCCGTCTTGGACCATTTACAAAGTCGCACTAACAGAAAAGAGGAAGCCAGTTTGTATAGGCGAGCGGGAAAAGGGACGTGAAGAGAGGGAGAAGAGGCAGTAGTGGCAGTGAAGTAGAAGAAATAATGGTGGTGGAAAGTAGGGAGAGTAGTTTAGTGGCAAAAGTGGAGGGTGAAGGGAGGCAAAAGTATTTAAGGTAGTAGCGAAGATAGAGGAACGAGGGGGAGGGGGAAGACTAAGAAGCAGAAGTGGGGTCAGTCTAAGGACAAGAAAAAGGAACACTGCAGGAGAGCTAAATAGTCCCAGTCGGACCGAAACGTCGTCGTAGGCTCCTATGTGCGGGTTATTTGTGTAAGAACCAAAGTGTTAGGTGTTATAGGTCGCGTCCTGGGGAGGAGGGGGGGGGGGTTACCAGAGTAGATCTTAACCGTGGTGGCAATGATAACTTGGACCATCATTCACCAAGTATACACCAGATAGGTAGCGGTTAGTAGGTAGGGTTTGGCAAAAAAGATACAAGAGTGTTGAATATTTGAGCTGCGTTCGACCCCATTCACCCACCCTAGTAGTCACGCTCCCTCCCTACCCTCCCTATTGGTAAACAGTTTTTGATCCTTGCATCAAGTAAACAGCTCACAGATTGGAACATTCATTCTCTATCCAGATAACGAAATTTCTGCTACTTAACCATTTTGTTCAACAGTAATGATTGATTGATTACAACTCCCAAAGTGTTTAACCTAAACGCAGTTTAGACACACAACACTTGGCCTCTTTATTCTCTAACTTAACATTTTAGGAGAAAAAAAATTATATTTCCTATTATAAATCCGTAAACAAGGTGGGAAACGAGAAGTTACATCAGCTGATTTTAAGTGGAGGGAATTTGGTGGTTTGTTATTTGTGGATAGTAGGTGGTTTAAGTAAAGAAATATGGAATTTACTGGTTAAGTAGTGGGGATAGTGGAGCGCGTCAGTGGTGGGTGGGTTATAGAGAAGCACTCTACCACTATGAGATAATGTCTGCAAATAGAATTAAGGCACTCCAAGGCGACCAGTGAAGAGCACTGCTATGAATGGTCTCTTGAAGACATGTATACTGCGTCATACTCTTGGTGTTGTGGATAGTAGTGGTGATATATTGAAGGTGATGGTGATGAATTGGGGAGTTTTAAGGGTGGTTGTGGTGTTGGTGGTAGTGGTGTTGATGGTGGTGAAGCATTGAGTGTTGATGAAGTGTTTATGGTGTTGAAGTGTTCATGGTGTTGAACGGTGGCGGCGGCGGTGGAGGTGAAGTATTAGGGTATTGAGGCTGATGTGGTTACCATACTCTCGCATTTCTAGAATTCGCTACAATTATAAAAGACATTCCTACTATGGACAAAGGTGCTTTCATAGCTGCTTTCTCAGATTTTAATATAACCTGAAAAAAATACACTCATTCACAAAAAGAAAACGCAAGTTAAGAAGTCAGTATACAAGAAGAAAGACAGGAACCAAACAGTGAAGGCTCAGATGTAGATACGACCAGTACACTTAACATACCAGGTAAACTATACAGTATTATATTGCAATAAGTGAAGGCTGGAGGCAGTGGAGATGTCATGTCTGAGGTCAATGTGTGGTGTGAATATAATGCAGAGAATTCGGAGTTTGGAAATTAGGAGGAGGTGCGGGATTATCAAAACTATTATCCAGAGAGCTGAGGAGGGGTTGTTGGGGTGGTTCGGACATGTAGAGAGAATGGAACGAGACAGAATGACTTCGAGAGTGTATAAATCTGTAGTAGAGGGAAGGCGGGGTAGGGGTCGGCCTAGGAAAGGTTGATTTTGTGTGCGAGGGGCTTGGACTTCCAGCAAGCATGTGTGAGCGTATTTGATAGGAGTGAATGGAGACAAATGTTTTTTAATACTTGATGTGCTGTTGGAGTGTGAGCAAAGTAACATTTATGAAGGGATTCAGGGAAACCGGCAGGCCGGACTTGAGTCCTGGAGATGGGAAGTACAGTGTCTGCACTCTGAAGGAGGGGTGTTAATGTTGCAGTTTTATAACTGTAGTGTAAAGCACCCCTCTGGCAAGACAGTGATGGAGTGAATGATGATGAAAGTTTTTCTTTTTCGGGCCACCCTGCCTTAGTGGGAATCGGCCGATGTATTAATAATAAATAAATGCGTGAAGATATGTGCAAAACACACACACACACACAAAAAAAAATCAGGTGAATATGAGATATGAAACACCTGATAGATTTGTTTTAAATTTTGCCGCCGAAGCCATTAGTTTTCTGTAAACACCATATCCACCTTGTGAACGATAGAGCAAGAGCATATGGATACACAAAAGGTCTAGAAACTAGTCCCCAAAACGGTTAAACAAGATTACATCCGTATTTATATCTACAATTGACTTATCTGTTGCAAGCAAATTAAGGATATTTTTCTGGTATGTCTGGTATCTTATTTTTATTAATAAGATGCCTTGACATATCACATCAACTATTGTACTGTCTATCCCTATATTCCTCAATACGTAGGCAATTAAGCACATAGTTTTTTTCAGAAAGCGACTATAAGGCTGACCATATACGTTGCATTTATTTTGATCATCATCTGTGTGTGTGTAAAATAGTCAGAAGTACTTGTAACTAAGCCTAAGCCTGGTTACTGCACATCGGTATGTTTGTTCATGTTGCAAGTTGCTCCATAAACGTATTTATCTACGTTCATGTTATCATAGTGAGTGATAGATCTACTTGGGCTTCTAATTGCATGCCTGTGATATTGTTTCATTATTTACTTCTTTCCTAATATTTTTCCCAATGCTGGACGCAGATATACCAAAGCTATATTCTACATTTTCTTTCAGAGTACTTTTTAAGATTAACTTATCTCTTAATAATATATATAACCACTCAAAATCTAAACAGATGTGGGGAACTAGAGTATTATCACATCCTTAGAACACGGACATTTAGAAGCACAAATAATGTAGGTATATTTTATTTTTAGGGAAAAGAAAATGCTTAATCAGCTCATAGGAGAAATCTCTAGTTTTTCCCAGAGGTGCTTATATTCTCTCCTCCGAGGCAGAGGGTCCCCAATTAACATTAAAGGTGGTGCCTCCCTATATAATTTATTTTTATATTATTTGGGTTATACTGGGCAAGGAATGGTAGGTTATGGGATACAGTCCTATCAGTTTATGAATGAATAAACAGAGGACATGTTGATGTGGTCTGTAAGTTAGAGGCCTTCATTTGCACTGAGTTGTTTGACACCACAAATCAAGTATTGGCAGGAAAATTTAAAATTCAACATTTAGTCATTGTTCTTACATACAAATCACTACATGCAAATTCACAGCATTGTGGAGATCAGAGAAAATTCAACGATGCTCAAATCACAACCTAATTAATATTCAGCACCAGCACAAACATATTGTGAACAGATAAATTATGACCTTACTGCAGTATGTTGGGAACAGGGTAACCTGTGGCACTACAAATGCTCTACACTTATGTTTTTAAGAAAAAAAAATGCATGCTGAGAAGGAAATGATGCTTCCAAAGTATTTTTTCTTGTGCAAAATTCAAGGCTGTCACTCTGCCACAACCTCTCTCTTCCCTTAAAGCATTCCTACACCCTCAGCCACACCTCCACCCTAGGCTGAACTATGGTTGAAATATTACTGGTTTTATCTAGATGACAGTAATAAGCTTGCATGCAACAAGTTTGCATCCATCATGGTTCGAGGTTCATGATAATGAGGGATTCTTGTCCGATGCACTTGTGATTCTTATAGATTTTGGTTCTTGGTGGAAGGCACATAGAGTGCAGTATTGTTCTTTCACTTCTTGGCTGGACAACACCTTCTGCCTGATGGATGACTCTTGCCTCATCTCCGCATCGTATTAATGATTGATTATCATAAAATATGCTGGAGGCATGCCCGGTACTGTAATCTTTCTGTCAGGTAACAAAACAATACTTGTCTCGCACATTTCCCATCAACCACCAGTAATACTCCAACACGAGCCCGGTACTTAAAAAAATAATGTATACTGCAGTTCTAAGCCTGTCGAGATACCTTTATATTTAAGCTTGAAACATGATGGTAGTCAGCGGATATGAGAGAGGTGGGGAGGTTACAAGAGGAGACTGTTTATTTTTGTTTTGAGTGTTGAGTGGGTAAGGTAATTTGGCTCACGTGAGTACACAGGGATTGGTAGGTACCATCGCCCTCACAGAGCACTTCTTGTGTACCTGTGATCACGCCCACTCCACCACCTCCATCACTCACCGCCACACACATTCATCGCACTCTCGTAGAGCCAAAGAAATGAATGTAGGTGACTTCACCTTGAGGTAACTGAGCTGCTGTGTGCAGGTATTGGTTCAGATGGCGGATGTGTCGTAGAGTATGAGATAAGAATTTGGGTCACCCTGGTGAGGGACAATAACTGCAAGTTATATGGAGGAGGGAGGGAGGGAGGGGCTGTAAAAAGCATCCTTGACTCGTTGTTATATATAATATATATATATATATATATATATATATATATATATATATATATATATATATATATATATATATATATATGTCGTGCCGATTAGGTAAAACTGGTCAATTAGCAAGAACTCATTTAAAATTAAGTCCTTTCTAAAATTTTCTCTTATACGTTTAAAGATATATTTTTTCATTTATGGTAATGTAAGAATTTATAATTTTGTACCAAGAGAGACTTTGAAAACCTACCTAACCTTATTACAACAAGCACAATTTAATTTAGCCTAACCCAACTAAATATATTTTAGATACGTTAACATTAATTTAATAATAAACAAACACAATGAAATATATTTTTTCTTTATGTTCAGAATGATTTTGGCGAAATTATTGCATACACAAATTTTCACTTGTCTTATATGGCAAGGTGAGCGTTGCTATTTAAGCCAAAATCGCAAGTTTTACCTAATCGGCATCGAATATATATATATATATATATATATATATATATATATATATATATATATATATATATAATACACACATACAGTATTTAACTCGCATGTTGTGTTGTGCTGTTCTCATTTAGACTGCTGTAAATCAACAGTGATGGAATTTGATATATTTATATACATTTGTTAAGTAACACCTAGTGTGGAGACGTAAACAAAGCACCTTGTATTCTTTTGAAAACTTGTGTAGGAAAACGTAGGCTGAATTATCTTTTATTCTTTACAAACTCGTCACATTTGTATACACCTTGTGTAATGTGCAGTTAGATTTCCCAGAAATAATATGGAAGGTACCAGCAGAAGCAGAGCAGCCGGTTACAAGGAATTGATAATGTCGACAACATGAGTGATTCCCTGGTGGCCAAAACATATCATTTGACTGTGAATGATTCCTTCCAACGAAGCTGTAATCATTTCATGGACATGTTTTACTCTGTAGTTGATAAAACACAAGTAGTAATTGGGAATCTTATTTAAGACAATGTTGCGCTTGCACTCAAGGATTTTTCAAGCTTGATAGAGTGTCTGGTGTTGGCACATTCTCTTAGACTTGAAAAAGGCGAAATAATGTCTTAAAGTTTCCAGTTGCTGCTTGTCATTATCAACTACAATTTGTCGGTATTCTCATGCCGTCTGTCATTGTTTTATTCTGATTATTCTACTTACTTATTTACTTTTAATGAAGTAAGCTGGTGTTTTGAAGCAACAAAAATACTGCCAGTCGTATGACTAATAGCCTTGAATTTTGACTGGTCTCATTTGTGAAGAGTTGTGGCCCGCCTTCCAGGTCTGCCTTTCAGGTGATCTATTAGTGTAATCATGGTCAATTTTCGTGTCGTAATTTTTTATAGATCTTCATTTCAGCTTTCAAAACAATATAAAAACATGTAGCTCATAGATTTATTTTATTTAATGCAAAAATAACTCATTGAACATAGACTCCAAGGGTTTCAACACCTTCCTTCGAAATATACATGAAGTTACCAACCGACTCTGAAGTATTCTAAAGAAGGAACTGTTTCCTGATCAGCTGGGCTTTAGTGCCAACCCTGAAAGTGTATGCCATAAGTACCATCAGTCTGAGTGATTAGGCCCTTAACCAGGAGCTATGTTGGGAGCCTGGCCCGCGGCGTGATGATCCCCGGAACCATAAACCAAATATATCGATATATTGCAAGGCAGTGAAAGATATAAAACTGACCAACATAAAAAAAATATATACGAATTCAGATATTAGAATAAAAATAATCAGACTTTTCCTAAATCCCGAAACATTTAAACATTATGTTAAGGTAATATAAAAAAAAAAGAGACGAATAAAACAGAAAATGAAATAGTCATACTTTGAAATACATGAATCTGCAGAGAAAAGAATGTCACGTTGGAAGTGATTGCTGGTGTTCTACCCAGACATATGTAAGACCTCACTCGGGGAAACCTCATACATTGACTTGCAGGGTCAGGATTTCCACGGGTGAGAAGTGGAACTTTTAATACATAAAATGTATGCAATAACGACAAATTGCTGAATAAGACACATGTGCAGAATCTCTATCTCTGTTGAAGAAATGTTTCGCCTGGGCAGCAGGCTTTGTCAGTCTGCTGCGCTGGCGAAGCGTTTCTCTAATAAAGATACCCAGGCGTTGCACATGCTGCCCCTCCTCCCTTCCCCTTCCTTCCTCTAGTGATGTTGCCCCCCTCCATTCCATTACTGATGCTGTCTCCCTCCACTACTGATGCTGTCTCCCTCCACTACTGATGCTGTCTCCCTCCACTACTGATGCTGTCTCCCTCCACTACTGATGCTGTCTCCCTCCACTACTGATGCTGTCTCCCTCCACTACTGATGCTGTCTCCCTCCACTACTGATGCTGTCTCCCTCCACTACTGATGCTGTCTCCCTCCACTACTGATGCTGTCTCCCTCCACTACTGATGCTGTCTCCCTCCACTACTGATGCTGTCTCCCTCCACTACTGATGCTGTCTCCCTCCACTACTGATGCTGTCTCCCTCCACTACTGATGCTGTCTCCCTCCACTACTGATGCTGTCTCCCTCCACTACTGATGCACTCCTCCCTCCACTACTGATGCACTCCTCCCTCCACTACTGATGCTGTCTCCCTCCACTACTGATGCACTCCTCCCTCCACTACTGATGCTGTCTCCCTCCACTACTGATGCTGTCTCCCTCCACTACTGATGCACTCCTCCCTCCACTACTGATGCTGTCTCCCTCCACTACTGATGCACTCCTCCCTCCACTACTGATGCTGTCTCCCTCACTACTGATGCTGTCTCCCTCCACTACTGATGCACTCCTCCCTCCACTACTGATGCTGTCTCCCTCCACTACTGATGCTCTCCCTCCACTACTGATGCATCTCCCTCCAATACTGATGCACTCCTCCCTCCACTACTGATGCTTCCTCCCTCCACTACTGATGCTGTCTCCCTCCACTACTGATGCACTCCTCCCTCCACTACTGATGCTGTCTCCCTCCACTACTGATGCTGTCTCCCTCCACTACTGATGCTGTCTCCCTCCACTACTGATGCTGTCTCCCTCCACTACTGATGCACTCCTCCCTCCACTACTGATGCTGTCTCCCTCCACTACTGATGCTGTCTCCCTCCACTACTGATGCTGTCTCCCTCACTACTGATGCTGTCTCCCTCCACTACTGATGCACTCCTCCCTCCACTACTGATGCTGTCTCCCTCCACTACTGATGCTGTCTCCCTCCACTACTGATGCTGTCTCCCTCCACTACTGATGCTGTCTCCTCCACTACTGATGCTGTCTCCCTCCACTACTGATGCTGTCTCCCTCCACTACTGATGCTGTCTCCCTCCACTACTGATGCACTCCTCCCTCCACTACTGATGCTGTCTCCCTCCACTACTGATGCTGTCTCCCTCCACTACTGATGCTGTCTCCTCCACTACTGATGCACTCCTCCCTCCACTACTGATGCTGTCTTCCTCCACTACTGATGCTGTCTCCTCCACTACTGATGCACTCCTCCCTCCACTGATGCTGTCTCCCTCCACTACTGATGCTGTCTCCCTCCACTACTGATGCTGTCTCCTCCACTACTGATGCACTCCTCCCTCCACTACTGATGCACTCCTCCCTCCACTACTGATGCACTCCTCCCTCCACTACTGATGCACTCCTCCCTCCACTACTGATGCTGTCTCCCTCCACTACTGATGCTGTCTCCCTCCACTACTGATGCTGTCTCCCTCCACTACTGATGCTGTCTCCCTCCACTACTGATGCTGTCTCCCTCCACTACTGATGCTGTCTCCCTCCACTACTGATGCTGTCTCCCTCCACTGCTGATGCTGTCTCCCTCCACTACTGATGCTGTCTCCCTCCACTGCTGGTGCTGCTCTCAGCAGTTGCTGGCGTCTTTAGCAGTGATCCTGATGTCTCTTAGTGTTAGCAAACCAGGCTGTGAGACGATATATGGAAATTTTTGGCTTTTTTGGTAATATCTCTTGTTTCTTAACGTAACCTCCCCATTCACCTCCCGCTTTCTCTCAGATTGTTTTCGTTAGGCATTCGTCGTTCGTTTATGATACCGCCGTCCTCTCTTTTATTCTATTTCCACTGACACGCTGTTTCTTTTTCTTTATATATATATATATATATATATATATATATATATATATATATATATATATATATATAATACACTCGGGATCATTGTTTTCCTGTTTCCTTCCTTTTCCTAATATTTTAAGAGATACGTGAGACTTAGTGGGTTGTAGTCTCTCAGGAGTCCAAGCAGGTTAGCGTGTATCTGCAGCTTTCTGAAGACCTGCCTTTACCCAGCCGCTTCCTGAAGGGCTGGCGGCGCTCTCCTTCCTTCCTGAAGACCTACCGCTGCCCCTCAACTCTCTCTCTCTGGAGGACTTCCCACACCTTTACCTCTCTGAAGGGCTGTGAACTCATTTCCCCTCTTCCTGAAGGGTTGCCGCCGCGCCCACTCTTCCAGAAGACTTGTCAACCCTCCTTCCTGAAGGACTGCCAACACTCCTCTTTCTGAAGACCTGCCATCCTTTCTGCCTGAAGACCTGTCAGCCTTTCTTCCTGAAGACCTGTCAGTTTTTCTTCCTGAAGAGCTGCCACCGCTCTTCTTTCTGAAGGCCTGTCGATTTACCCCCCTTCCTGAAGGGTTGGTGACCCCCCCCCCCGTTCCAATTCCGGAAGAGCTGCTCCACCCCTACTAAAGGACTGTCGCCGGAATGGGAAGAAGTAGCCGTTATTTCTGTCTCCCTGGCAGTGTTAAGACCCACTTGAGGGAGGGAGGGAGGGGCGAGACGGGTTATTGTGGGGTGCTGGCTGCTGGGGGCGAGGGGAGGAACGCAAACATCTGTCCCTCTCCCCACCAACTCAGCATCCCATTCCTGTTTCCCTTCCCCTGTCCCTATCCAGCCTCTCTCCCCCTCCCTACCCATCATCCGCACCTCTACACACGGAAACCCCCTTCCCCCCCGTTCTCCCCGTTTCATGTAGGTATTGGATAGTTTTTGTTGCCAGACGCAAAGATCGTTACGGGGCACAGTGATTGTATTTTTCATTTCAAAATAGTGCAGTTCTTATCTGGTCTGGGGGTTTCTAGTATTGCTTAGGTTAGTAATTTAGTTTGTTCTTCGAATTATGTTGTATTTGTATTATTGTAAATTAATACAGTGCTTGGCAACTGATGTATGAGGTATAGCGTGAGCCTGGTTACTGCGGACACCTCCAGAGTGATGTTGCTGCAAGCACAACCAACACATTTTGAATGCTAGAGCCTCATTTGCATATCCATAGAATATAGGTAGCGATAGTATCTGTGGCGATGATCATTCCAAGTGCTCATCAGGGAAATGTTCACGTGACTGCTATGGTTGATAGTATTATTATTATAATCAAAAGAAGCGCTAAACCACAAGGGTTATATGGTTGATAGTAGTAAAGTGTGGCATGCTGAAAGTTGCAGTGTGATTGATGAGGGTTGCAGCCACTGCATCTTGCATACGCTGGAACCCCCTCCCCTCCCCTCTCCCGAGCTAGTAACATTTCAGGATATCTTTATATTTGTTCATATACTGAGGAGCACTGCAGTAGGCTATGTAGGGCCACACTAGGTAGGTCTAACACCTAAAAATTCCTACTCACGTACTTCTCTAACTTTTTATAAAGCTGCCCAAATTTTCCTTTCAATGACGCCACTTGTAAAACCATCTCAGTTTTCATGATATGTGTTTCCCTTTGTAGTTTCTAGTGTCAGTTCCAGCTGTTTTTACCTTGGGTTGTCACGATAGTCAAGGGAAGCACATGGCGGCAGCCAGACTTCAACGCGTGCCATGTGTGGCGGCCCGTCTGAACCTCCACGGAGGGAGGGGCTCATTTTGACGGGAGGGTGGGAGTGGAGGGATGCAGCTCGGGATTGGGGGACATAGGGAGGGTGGCGTGTACGTGGGGTGGGAAAGGGTGGTGGGGTGGTGTGTGTGGACGCGTGCTGTTCCGCTAGACCAGTCGTTACCGCCCCGTGAACTCTCTCACACGCGCCCTAGATGATCCTCCTGCTAGTGTTCCTCTCCTGCTGGAGTAGTGTTCCGCTCCTGCTAGTGTGGTGTGTTTAACTCATCTCCTGCTGGGATGGTATGCTTACCAGCTAGATACATGCCGGGGCACTTAGAAAGTATTGCCTTTTACCGGATTTTGTGTTAAGGTGCGTTCTTTGCCGTGGAAATGGAATATATAATGAACTTGGAAAAAATACTTATTTGTAGATCTTTTTGAGGGGTTTGTGGTGCATTTAAGTTGTGTGTTTACCTGTGTAAATATTTGAAAATCTGCATTTATCTTCTGAAAATGTGATAAATAATTGTGGAAATTGTATATATATTTTGAGAACTACGTGAGTTCCTCTTGACCTAAGGTGCCAGTTTAATTGAAGAGTGCCAGTCGTGTTGTGAGTTAATGAAACAGGTTATGCCAGTCTCCATGGCAGGTAGTGATGAAAAATTAGATTTTACTGATGGTAAATTCATGCCTTGTTTGTGATTTATTATTATCTCTCTCTCTCTCCCTCCTTTCCTCCCTCGCTTCCTCTCTCTTGTCAAAATAGTTTAAGAGGTGGGGTCAGGAGCTGAAACTCGTTCCCTACAGAAGCAAATCGTGAAGACCGGTGCCAGGAGAAACTTTTACATTTTTCAACAAGCAAAATACCACCACCGGTACACACAAATCAGAAGTCACATAAGATATACATAAATCACATTTAAGAATGTTCCAGTATATAATAACAGTAAGATAGTCCGCTGTGAGTAGATCAAGGACTTGTTTGCTGTAGCCTGTAGTGTTAACACAAGAATGGAGGAGCACTGCAGTAAGCCTACTGGTCTATATTAGGTTGATCTTCAAACCCAAGGTGCTGGCTTCATTACTTGGCAGATTGTTCCATTCATTAACTACTGTTTCCAAACCAGCACTTCCCTATATAAGAACATAAGAATGGAGGAACACTTCAGTAGGCCTGTTGGCCCGTACTGGAAAAATAAACATAAGCAGTATAATGTGATCCTTTATTGACAACGTTTCGCCCACACAGTGGGCTTTATGCAGCATTGTCCACCTGACCCAACATTCTCCACCTGACTAAATCCTTTAAATACTCATGTATCCATGTAGATCTGTTTGTGACTCGATAAAGCCCACTGCGTAGGTGAAACGTTGTCAATAAAGGATCACATTATACTGCTTATGTGTTTATTTTTCCATTGTGTCGGTATTTTATACCACTTGGGTATCTTTATTGAGGAAACGTTTCGCCACACAGTGGCTTCATCAGTCCAATACAAAGTAGAAAGGTGTAAGTAGAGTAGGAGTTTGAGGTAATCAGTCCCTCGGCCTGGAGTCGATGTGTTCAGTCCATCAATCTTGTAGAAAGTAACGCATATATCCGTAGAGGTGGTGGATCTTAATACAAACGATTTCTTCAACACTTGTCCAACCTTTGGACGAAGACCTACTTCGAGTAGTGGATGGTACCACTATGACCCCGCCTCCTGCTGCTTCACCTCACCTGACTACAGTATATAAGCCACCTCTACGGATATATGCGTTACTTTCTACAAGATTGATGGACTGAACACATCGACTCCAGGCCGAGGGACTGATTACCTCAAACTCCTACTCTACTTACACCTTTCTACTTTGTATTGGACTGATGAAGCCACTGTGTGGCGAAACGTTTCCTCAATAAAGATACCCAAGTGTTGCATAAGTGTCTAATTTATAACTTGTCGGTTCTCTGAACCATTCATTTACACATTTTATACCATTTATTTCCATGGCCCGTACTGGGCACGTCCTTTACAAATCCAACCCATTAACGGAATATTTTCCCAACCCACTTTCAGTGCTGCCCTAACAATAAGCTCTGATAAATCTATTTATTCATGTGCAAGTTCCACTCAAATACAACCCCTCGCACTTATGTATTTATTCAACCTAAACTTGAAACTACCCAAGGTTTTAGCTTCAATCACCCTACTAGGTAGACTGTTCCACTCATCAGCTATATTGTTTCCAAACCAGTACTTTCCTATATCCTTTCTAAATCTAAACTTATCTAATTTGAATCCATTATTGCGGGTTCTCTCTTGGAGGGATATCCTTAAGACTTTATTTATATCCCCTTTATTAATACCTATCTTCCACTTATACACTTCGATCATGTCTCCCCTCATTCTTCGTCTTACTAGTGAATGTAATTTAAGGGACTTCAATCTTTCTTCATACGGAAGATTTCTAATGCTATGTACGTATTAATTTTGTCATTCTTCGCTGAATGTTTTCTAACGAATTAATATCCATTCTGTAATATGGAGATCAGAATTGAGCTGCGTAATCTAGGTGAGGCCTTACTAATAATGTATAGAGCTGTAATATAACCGCTGGACTTCTGTTGCTTACACTTCTTGATGTAAATCTCAGTAATCTGTTTGCCTTATTACGTACGCTTCGGCATTGCTGTCTTGGTTTAAGGTTGCTGCTTCCCATAACCCCCAAGTCCTTTTCGCAATCTGTATGGCTAAGTTCTACATTATTCATTATGGAGATTCCCGAGATTCAGAACTTTGGATTTATCTACATTGAACTGCATCTGTCACTTTTCTGACCACGAATTAAGTTTGTCTAAATCCTCCTGAAGTTCCCTGACATCTACATTTGAATCAATTATCCTACCTATCTTCGTGTCATCGGCGAATTTGCTCATATCACTAGTAATTCCCTCGCCGTGGTCATTGTATATATTGTAGATAAATGGTTCAGAGAACCGACAAGTTGATAAATTAGACACATATGCAACACTTGGGTATTTTTATTGAGGAAACGTTTCTCCACACAGTGGCTTTATCAGTCCATACAAAGAGGAAAGGTGAAGAACAGGAGAAGTTTGAGGTAATCAGTCCCTCGGCCTTGAGTCGATGTAATCAGTCCATCAACGGGCTTAAAACTGATCCCTGTGGAACACAACTTGTTGCAGATCCCCACTCAGATTTAACCCCATTTATGCACACTGCTTTCTGTTCTTGAGCCTTGACTCGATCCATGACAACATTTTTCTCCCAATGCCATGAGCAGCCACTTTCTTTAACAGTCTCTGGTGCGGTACTCTATCACAAGCCTTAATAAAATCCAAATAAACAATATCGAATTCTTTATCGTGATCAACGGCCTCAAAAGCTTTACTGAAGAAAGTTAGTAAATTTGTGAACTGCCCCTCGTGAATCCATGCTGAGTATCATTAATCAAATTATGGTTATCTAGATGGCTTCTAATAATATCAGCTATAATTGACTCTAGTAATTTTCCTACAATTGAGGTTAGGCTTATTGGGCGGTAATTTGACGGTAGTGACTTGTCCCCTGCTTTAAAAATAGGAATTACATTGGCCATCTTCCACATATCAGACATTATACCTGTATAAAGAGCTATATTAAAAATTAGTCAATGGTTCACAGAGTTCCATTTTGCACTCCTTAAGAACCCTTGAAAAAAGCTCATCAGGATGAGGCCTGGTCACAGACCGGGCCGCAGGGGCGTTGACCCCTGGAACTCTCTCCAGGTAAACTCCAGGGCCCTGGGATTTATTTTGTTACAGTCGGTTTACTTGTTTCATAACCATATCGCTAGTGACTGATATAGTATTACATAATTTATCTTTTTCAGTCCCAGTATAAAAATTAATTGTTAGTGTCTTCTTGTGTGAAAACCAAGAGCAAATAATTATTAAAAATAGAGCATATTTCATTCTCCTTGTCAGTCAGATGCCCAGAGTTATTTTTAAGGGGACCTATCTTTTTTCTAACTTTTGTTCTATAAACCTGGAAAAAACATTTTGGGTTAGTTTTCGAATCCCTTAACTTTAATATCGTAGTCCCGTATAGCTTTTCTTATCCTATTTTTAACATCCCTCTTAATGTCAATATATGGATTCATAAGATGACCCTCACCTCTTTTGATGCGCCTATAAATTTCTTTCTTCTACCCTAAAAGATATTTGATCCTATTATTCATCCATTTAGGGTCATTTCTATTCGATCTAGGCAGACTGTTCCACTTATTAACTACCCTATTTTCAAACCAATACTTTTCTATATCCTTTCTAAACCCCTTGTACTAAGATGTATAGTATTGCAGTGTCGCACAAGTATCATGTTATTAATGGTTTACATTACCAACAAGTTGAGTAAGACACTCGGGTATCTTTACTCTTGAAACTTTTCGTCAATAAAGATACCCAGGTGTTGCACATGTCTTGCTCATCAACTAAGAATATTGACGAAACGTTTCGCCAGCGTTGCTGGCTTCACCAGTCGAATAAATAGATGAATTACACTGCTGGAGATATCAACCTTGGTGGAAGCTGTTATACATTCTTGTATATAAGCCTCTGGCTACATGCTTCTGCTTTAGGCTAATAGACAGGTTATCTTGCACAAAGGCTGATAGACTTATTACATTAAACTACGTCGCCACTTCGCCGAGTGACGGATATGTGGGCCAGCGGGCCGCCAGCAGCAACAGCCTAGTTGATCAGGAAAATACCAAACAAGTCTGGCCCAGGGCCGGGCTGCAAGAGGAGGAAAACTTGAAACCCATCAAAAGTATAATATCGTCTTCCCCCAAGGCTGATGTCTCCAGGATTGTAATTCGTTTCTGTATTCGACTGATGAAGTCTGCAGCGCAGGCGAAATATTTCATCATTAAAGATTCCTTGTGTTGCTCATGTCATATTTGTCAACTTGTCGGTATTCTATACCAGTTATAATAAGACATGTTAATGAATACACAGGCAAGTGTCTAATCGACAAGTACCTGTGACAATGCTAACGGACCAACAAGCGTACTGCTAACAGTATTGTGACGGCGTGTATTTCTGTTTTTATTCTACACCTGTGTTTTTTCCATCACATGTAATATAATTGTGAATAGAAGGTACAGGTGAGAATAAGATGCGTGAGGCACATAGCATAAGAACATGAGAATGAAGGATCGCTGCAACAGGACTGCTAACGGGTGGTGGTTCCTCCATTTAAATGTTTTGTTCTTATGCTGTAAACTGAACACTCAGTACAGTTTTGAGGGCTCCAGTAGACAAGCGTGGCATATGTGACTAGGCTTCCTACTCTGCTGATGAGTGTTGTGTATGTTAAGGTGGCATCACGGTGACACTTATGGTGGTATGGCCTTACGTCTTTGTGAACACATGCACCATGGTGGCACTGTGATATGGCTACACGTCCTTGTAAACACAAGCACCATGGTGGCACTTCTGGTGGTAGGGCCACGCGTCCTTGTAAACTCAGGTGAGGGAGGGGGGCAGCCAAGTGTTAGAGAAGGGGTAAATGGGGTCGGGGCTATTCTCTGTTTATTGTTTAGTTACAAAGTCATTTGATGGCTGCTGCCGCTGCTGGTTACCTCATCACTTATTCTGCACAATACCTCTTGTAATGACTGTTGATCCAGAGCGACGTGTTCGAATCGTCTCGAGTTTTTCTTTGGTTGAATTTTTGTTTTTGCATAATTGGCAAATTTGCTTTTATAAATTATTGTCTCGTCTTGAAAATTGTTTATTTAAGTAAAAAAAAAAAAGTATTTGAGGGAACACTCATATTAGATTTACACTAAGAAGTGATAATACTGAGTCAGTCAGTTATCTAGTGTATAGAAAATATTCTAATCTCTTATGTCCCCTTTATTAGTAGTAATCCTCTTAATAAATCCTATGCGTAACTTCGAAAATTTACATATGTATAAAATTTTAAATCTATATGGATCATTGTAGAGTTTTATAGGAGAATGATGAAAATAATGTCTTGCTTCCTAAGTGAAGTATGTGTGAAGGTGTGTTTTTGTGTCGGGGGCGAGAGACTAGGAGGGAAATGTTTGTGATTCACAGCATATGCAGTTCCGGTCCATCAAGTGTATATTCTGAAGGCATCTTAGTGTTGCGTGGCTGGCCTTCACACACCCCTCCTCCTTCACACACCCCTCCTCCTTCACACACCCCTCCTCCTTCACACACCCCTCCTCCTTCACACCTCAAGCCTCGTCTCGGACTTCTCTTAACGCCTTGAACTGCCTCTCCCTCCACCCTACATACGTGTTGTCTACTCCATGATGGTTCTGAGGAGCTTATCTCCCTCGGCTCAGTCACTACCTACTTGGTGTCTACTTGAAACTGGCATCATCGCTCTCTCTGCCTGCTCTCCGATTAGGCCTCCTGGTTGAGAAACTGGTTTGTCAAGCTGTTATTGGCTGCAGTACGCAGTTCGACATAGGCACTAGGATTCTGGGTAAACACCAACAGTTTGCAGAAGCTTCTGAGGTTCTCTCTTGAATACAATGTGAGACGTGTTCGTAATTTTCATTATATTTGAAGAGAGGACGTTGAAAAAGATTGAACTCTTATTCATATTAAGTTATCTCTTAGTGTCCTTATCTCACCAATTGTGGATAATAAATTATGGCTCCACGGGCCCTCCCTTGTACTGTGGAACGGAGAGGGGGTATAACGACCTGGGAAGTTAGGTTTGTAGTGGATAAAGAATGTTGATACCCTCTAAAGATTACGAATAAGAATAATAATAATAATAAATTTATTGGGCCAATTTATAATTAATGTTTTTTATACAGTATTGCATTTATCAAGCGATGCAGTGTGCGGATACGATCTCAAGACTCCTGATATCTTATCATCATTAATGATGGGATTTGCCATTTCCTGTTTGTTTGAATCTATCCTTAAAGAGTTAAATTGCTGTATAATCTTAAGATACGGAGTTCTAGTGAGTTCCTGTCTTGTTCACAAAATTTTCATTTCATATGATTGAGATTTCCATACAAACCGAACTGTCCAAGGTATTTATTGCTCTTGGTGCTTTCTGCGCATGCATGTTTTACTGGACTTGTTTCATAAAGTACAGTGGATCTGATAGTTCCTCTCTGCATTCTTCAACTTTCTTCATGCTCGTTTACTACTTTTTTCTGATATTTTTTATAACTATTGTTTGACAACCAGTTTCTATTCAGACTTCTCTGTATTTGATGCTAGTTTAGCCAGTGTATATATCGGTTTTATCATGGTCCCCAAAACCTGTGTGAGGGAATCTACAATTGTAAATATGGACTTTGTAAATACTTAATGCATATCTGTCTGTGTTAAGAAACTAAAATGTTACATTCAGATCTTAGGCTATATAGTTAGCAATGTGTGTAAGAAGTCGGATAATTTAATTGTGTGTGATTGTAGCTTCTAAAAGCTTGAGAGCAAAAGGTGTGTTAATAGTTCGGTTGATGGAAACCCACTTATTAATTCTAGCAGATTGGATTACAATGGGACCACTTCCCTCTTTCCCAGTGGTAGAGGTGGCAGAACCATCAGTATAGATAATTTGTGTAATGCTATTTTCACTCTGTAGATCATGTGTCCTCGACAACACTGACTTACACTGTGTATATCTGCATATTAAACAGTGTGGAACTTAGTACACCTAGATGAGAGTTTAGGTGCTTTTCTTTAATCACTATTGATGTCCGCTTTATCTAGTGACAGTCAGCAGTAGAGTGAGTCTGCTTCAGGAACAGTCAGCAGCAGGGTGAGTCAGCAGTAGGAGTGGCAGTAATATAAGGCAGCAACCGACAATTACAAGAGTTAAGAGGCGGTTAAGACTGTTGAAACTTGATCTCTGATGTTACACCTCTTTTAGTGCTGACTGACGCTTGTAACCTGAGTCCTCATCACAGGGAATCCCATTAGTGTGCATAAAGTAGGTTCTACTTTGTTTTTATTAACGAGGAAAGATTATATTCATTTCGGCTGTGAGGTGATAGAGAAGGCAGAATAATTACCTGAAAATAAGAAATATGATTATCAAGGAGAGGATGTGGACATGGTTGCTTGAGTGTGGCGGGGGGGGGGGGGAGGCTCGTCGCACTTCACTCGAATGTCACTCAATCGCTTTGAGTAGAGTCCACATGCAGCAACTCTTTCTTCGGCCACAAGTGATACTGGTGCAGATTTGAATGCTTCCTGGTGCTGCTCAGCCTCCGCGTTGCTTATTTGACACATATTTGCTTGTTTATGTAACGTAAACTAACACGCTCACCTAGTTCATAATGTACCAGACTGCATCCGTTCAAATTACGACTCTCATTCCCTGCCTCACCTCTCTTAATTAATGTGGGTGTTAGGAAAAATAAAAAGGCACAATACCGTGACTGGAACAATACAGAAATAACCTGCACAGAGAGAGAGATGAGAGGCTTACGACGACGTTTCGGTCCGACTGGGCATTACGTCTACCACTACTTCTCTATTTCCTTCTCTTGTTCTCTTAATCCACCCTGTCATTTTCCTGCCCTTTGCTGCATTTGCCTTATTGTGTTTTCCAAATGACAGATTCTCTTGACATAATTATGCTCATGTCTTTTGCCTGTTCCTTTCGTTCTATAATATGGTCTACATGGGTTATATTCTGCTATTTTTGAATTCTTCACTCCTACCATACTAAATTAAGCAGTTGAAATTTGTCGTCATTGGAAGACTTTTGTTGATATCTGATTTTTGTCTTCTACTGAGGTGGTTTTCATACTTTGCTGCCGTATGCAGATGATGATGCAAAGCCGTCGTTTGCATTCGTGTGAGAATGAGAAACAGTAATGGTACTAAGATCATGCCTTGGGTTACTAAATATTTAACTTTGCTGAGACTGGATTTTTTTGTTTACCCACTTTATTATGTTCTATCTCAGACCTTTATCTTCACTACTAACATATTTAGACATGACATCATGCACGCCCTCCTTCACACGATATCTTCCTCTCTTCCCTTCCCACCACATATGGCACAAATAATGATGTCATTCTCTCACTACCCTTCGTGCTCAAACCCTTTTTAATGTATCTGTTTAAGACACATCTTCCTCAGGAAGAAGGGAAGGGCAAGGGAGGAAAGGGATACATTGGGAGCATAGGTACTCTTGCATAATATTATGAGGAATGTGTGTGCCGAGTGTTGGAGGCAGTAATAGAAAGTTGTGAAAGGTTAATTACAGGAACAAGTATAGGTTAGGTGTGCGGTATAGGAGGATGAGGCAGCTTTAAACGAGAAAATGAGATGATTGCGAATGTGTCCAAATTGCTGTAAGAGAGTGCGTTAATGAGGTTAAAAAGATTGTGTAACATGTGGCTTGAGTCTGTAATATATTTTGTTCAGTTTTTTTTTATGGCTAGCGCTGGTGTTTGTTGTAGCCTCGAGTGTTATGTTACTGAGGCTGGCACTGGTGTTACTGAGGCTGG
>WNWK01003768.1:155000-156808 GCA_009830355.1 Cherax destructor
CTACGAAAGCAAAAGACTCAGCAGGCGATGTAACATCCCCCCAATGAAAAGCAGGGGTGCCACTAGCACGTTGAGAGACAACACAATAAGTGTCAGGGGCCCAAGACTGTTCAACTGCCTCCCAGTATACATCAGGGGGATTACCAACAAACCCCTGGCTGTCTTCAAGCAGGCACTGGACAAGCACTTAAAGTCGGTACGTGTATCTGACCAGCCAGGCTGTGGTTCGTACGTTGGACTGCGTGCGACCAGCAGTAACAGCCTGGTTGATCAGGCTCTGATCCAACATGAGGCCTGGTCACAGACCGGGCCGCAGGGGCGTTGGCCCCTGGAACTCTCCAGGTAAATATATATATATATATATATATATATATATATATATATATATATTAATATATAATATATATATATTATATAATTTATATATATATATATAATATATATAAATATTATATATTTATATATATATATATATATATATATATATATTATTATTATATTATATATATATATATATATATATATGTAAAGTGTATGTAGAGTTATTATTGAAAAATCAAGTTAAGACAGAAAGCAGGATAGCAGATGAACAAGGGGCTTTAGGAAAGGTAGGGTGTGTAACCAAGTGTTTACAGTGAAACATATAGGTAGAGTATTTGGATAGAGGTAAAGATGTTTTGTGGCATTTATGGATTTGGAAAAGGCGTATGATAGGGTAGATAGGGGGCAATGTTGCAGATGTTGCAGGTGTATGGAATAGGAGGAAGGTTACTGAAAGCAGTGAAGAGTTTTATGAGGATAGTGAGGCTCAGGTTAGAGTGTGTAGGAGGGAGGGGACTATTCCCAGTAAAGTGGGCTTGACAAGGATGTGTGATGTCACCGTGGTTGTTCAATATATTTATAGATGGGGTTGTAAGAGAAGTGAATGCAGGGTTTGGCAAGGGTGTTGGGCTAAAAGATAAAAACAAATACAAGTGGAGTTGTCAGTTGCTTTTTGCTGATGACACTGTGCTGGGAGATTCTGAAGAGAAGTGCAGAGGTTGGATGAATTTGGTAGGGTGGTGTAAAAAGAAAATTGAAAGTGAATATAGGAAAGAGTAAGGTGATGAGGATAACAAAAAGAATAGGTGACGAAAAAATTGGATATCAGATTGGAGGAGAGAGTATGGAGGAGGTGAATGTATTCAGATATTTGGGAGTGGACTGTCGCGGATGGGTCTATGAAGGGTGGGGGAATCTAGAATTTATGAGGGAAAAGGGTTAGTGGAGCCTTCGGGGGTCTTTGGGGAAAAAAAGAACCTTGTCCATGAATAAAGAAGGGGGAAAGTTGGGGTATAGTTATCCAACGCTCTTATATGGGGGAAGCATGGGTGATGAATTTGCAACGAGGAAGGGTGGAGGCGTGGGATGTCATGTCTGAGGTCAATTTTGGTGGAATATAATGCAGAGAATTCGGGTTTTGGGAAAATTAGGAGGTGGGATTCCAAACGTTTTCAGAAACTGAGGAGGGTTGTTGAGGTGGTTGGACATGTAGAGAGAATGGAACGAGACAGAGTGACTTCGAGTGTATAAATCTGTAGTGGAGGGAAAGGGGGGGTAGGGGTCGGCCCAGGAAGGTTGGAGGGAGGGGGGAAGGAAGTTTTTTTTGTGCGAGGCTTGGAGTTCCAGCAAGCATGTGTGAGCGTATTTTATAGGGGGGAATGGAGGCATATGGTTTTAATACTTGACGTGCTGTTGGAGTGTGAGCAAAGTACATTTATGAAGGGGTTTAGGAAACCGGCAGGCCGGACTTGAGTCCTGGAGATGGG
>WNWK01003769.1:0-7500 GCA_009830355.1 Cherax destructor
ATTAGTGTAAGTAGGTCTTCGTCCAAAGGTTAGACAAGTGTTGAAGAATTTCTTGTATCAAGATCCCATGATGTTGCATAAGTGTCTCAATCTTCAACTTGTTGGTCTTGAAAACCATTTATCTCAAAAGTAATTAAGTGAGTGAGGAGTGAGTAAGTGAGTGAGTGAGTGAGTGAGTGAGTGAGTGAGTGAGTGAGTGAGTGAGTGAGTGAGTGAGTGAGTGAGTAAGTGAGTGAGTGAGTGAGTGAGTAAGTGAGTGAGTGAGTGAGTGAGTGAGTGAGTGAGTGAGTAAGTGAGTGAGTGAGTGAGTAGGTACGTAAGCTTTTACTCAGGTTCCTAACACAAGTTTAGATTAATCTGATAATAAGCAATATACCCATTCCTAATACAGAAAAAAAAATCTATATAACTTCTGGAAAAAATAACGTTCACAATTAAACGTCAGAATTAATGAATCTGGAGTAGAGGAAAATTATGAGGGTCAATTCTTCTCGTAGATACGAGTAAGTAATTAAAATGTAATGCTAATATCCAGCTCATAAAATCTGTAAATACCTTTGTAACTTGTTATGATTGTGGCCAGATCTACCTGAGTTCACTACCTTTGTAACTTGCTCAGCTATCAAAACTTTGGGGCCCAGTCCCTGGACCCATTATGTACCTCAGTAATTTTTTGACTACCGCCCACAGGATGGGTATGGGGTGCAGAATAAAGATCTTAAATTAATTAATTTCATAAATTTTTTTTATAAAAAAATGAAGGTACACACTTCAAAACTAAGAATAACAATCTTTATTTCTACGACTACATGTACAAGGTATACAGACCATAGTGACATATACTACTATATATAAAGTCCCTTGTTATGCAGAGCATTTCGGGCAAATTAGGTCAATTTTGTCCCAGGATGCGACCCACACCAGTCGACTAACACCCAGGTACCCATTTTAATGATGAGTGAACGTGGACAACAGGTGTCTTAAGAAAACACGTCCTAATGTTTCCACCCGTACCAGGGATCGAACCACGGAACACAGTGTGAGCTGAGTGCTCTATCACCATAGCTACGGGATGCTACTAACACCAGCTTTGAATGTAAATTGAAGAGTCGTTGTCATGTTATCTCAGAGACACCAGAGTCCTGAAAACAGGAGAGTCTATCCCCATTAAATATGAACGCGACGTAAAGACGCGATTTTTTAAAATTCTCTATAGTCCCATAAGAAAAAGTATTTTTTTTTATTTTATAAGAAAATCCACTTTAACAACTTGTCACCCACAACCCAAAATCGATACAAAAATACTTTCAATTAATATACACCAACGTTTAGGCTTTAAAGCCAATCAGAAGAGGCATTGTCTAGTTATTATATGGGACACAAAGTACGTAATAACATTTGAAAATTAAAATTCCCAGCACACACACACGCCTTAAAGAGTACTCGTGCAACCCAGGAACTATGAATCGACCCCTGAAACCAGAATTAGGTGAGTACATACGTGCATGGAGGACTGACAACTCCGGCAGTTGTATCGTACAGCACAGTGACACCCACGATCACGTCATGGCCTGGAATGACGGTATATACTCTTGCTGAATGAAAAAAAACTGGAAGAATTAAGCACAGATGTTTGGAGTCTTCAGTAATGAAACCTCCAGTATTATTAATAAAAACAGTGGCGTGTTCTCCTTGACTACACCCACCCAACACATCATCTTAGAACCACCAGCTTAAAGCACAGCTTATAGCACATGTTATAGCACAGCTTATAGCACATGTTATAGCACAGCATAAAATACAGGTTATATAACAGTTTATAACACAGGTTATAACACAGGTTATATCACAGGTTATAGCACATGAGGCCTGGTCACAGACCGGACCGCAGGGGCGTTGACCCCTGGAATTCTCTCCAGGTCTCCAGGTAAACAGCTTAAAACACAGCTTATAACAAGTTATAACACAGGTTATAACAGGTTATAACAGCGTGGACCATCACACCTCATGCAGTGCTCCTCTCACTCTACACTTCCTAACCTTCTTCTCTTAGACAGTGTCACTCGGTGACACAAGTCAAAGATTGTTCTCATGTTTTCTATTCACTTGACGAAGTCTCCCGGGAGAGGTAGGGGGAGGGGCGAAACATCAATTATTAAGTCTTCTCAACATTTAGTGTTTTCTCAAGTATTTTTTCTTTTAAAGTCGGTCTTTTACGCTTTATTTCTGTACAACTGAAGGATATGGAACTTACACACATTATAGATTGCCAGGAAGAGACCGAGCTAAGAGACACAGGTCTCCAGCGTCCGCGTCTCCGTCAGGAAGTTCATCAACAGCGTTTGCAGCACCAGCGGTGGCTCCAGGGGTGGCTCCAGGGGTGGCTCCAGGGGCGACTCCAGGGGCGACTCCAGGGGCGGCTTCCTTCACTCTATAATTACATTTTCTCTAATTAGATAACTTGTTAATGTTGCTTTATGTGGTTGCTGGGGAGGGGGGAGAGAGAGAGAGAGGGGAGTGTTGCTTTATGTGGTTGATGGGGAGGGGGAGAGAGAGAGAGAGAGAGAGAGAGAGAGAGAGAGAGAGAGAGAGAGAGAGAGAGAGAGAGTGTTGCTTTATGTGGTTGCTGGGGAGGGGGGAGAGAGAAAGAGAGAGAGAGTGTTGCTTTATGTGGTTGCTGGGGAGGGGAGAGAGAAGAGAGAGAGAGTGTTGCTTTATGTGGTTGCTGGGGAGGGGAGAGAGAAGAGAGAGAGAGTGTTGCTTTATGTGGTTGCTGGGGAGGGAGAGAGAAAGAGAGAGAGTGTTGCTTTATGTGGTTGATGGGGAGGGAGAGAGAAATAGAGAGAGAGAGTGTTGCTTTATGTGGTTGCTGGGGAGGGGAGAGAAAAAGAGAGAGAGAGTGTTGCTTTATGTGGTTGCTGGGGAGGGGGAGAGAAAGAGAGAGAGAGTGTGTTGCTTTATGTGGTTGCTGGAGAGGGGAGAGAAAGAGAGAGAGTGTTGCTTTATGTGGTTGCTGGGGAGGGGAGGAAAAGAGAGAGAGTGTTGCTTTATGTGGTTGCTGGGGAGGGGAGAAGAAAGAGAGAGAGAGTGTTGCTTTATGTGGTTGCTGGGGAGGGGAGAGAAGAGAGAGAGAGAGTGTTGCTTTATGTGGTTGATGGGGAGGGGGAGAGATAAATAGAGAGAGAGAGTGTTGCTTTATGTGGTTGATGGGGAGGGGGAGAGAGAAAGAGAGAGAGAGTGTTGCTTTATGTGGTTGACGGGGATGAGAGAGAGAGAGAGCGGGAGTGTTGCTTAATGTGGTTGATGGGGGGGAGCACATCTCCTGAGGCACACATCAAACAAATAACTACTGCAGCATACGGGCGCCTAGCAAACCTAAGAATAGCGTTTCGACATCTAAGTAAGGAGTCATTCACGATATTGTGCATCGTGTAGGTCAGGCTCATACTGGAGTATGCAGCACCAGTCTGAAACCCATACCTGGTCAAACACGTCAAGAAATTAAAGAAAGTGCAAATATTTGCAACAAGACTAGTCCCGGAGCTAAGAGGTATGGCCTACGAGGAGAGGTTAAGGGAACTCAATCTGACGACATTGGAGGACAGGAGGGACAGGGAGGACATGATAACGACATATAAAATACTGGGAGGAATTGACAAGGTGGATAGGGACAGGATGTTTCAGAGATGGGACACATCAACAAGAGGTTACAGCTGGAAGTTGAAGACTCAGATGAGTCACAGGGATGTTAGGAAGTATTTCTTCAGTCATAGAGTTGTCAGGAAGTGGTACAATCTGGAGAGTGATGTAGTGGAGGCAGGATCCATACATAGCTTTAAGAAGAGGTTCGATAAAGCTCATGGAGAAGGGACAGTGTGGACCAGTGAAGAGGCGGGGCCAGGAGCTATGAACTGACCCCTGCAACCACAACTAGGTCGTGTGTGTGTGTGTGTGTAAATCTCTCTCTCTAAAATCTATACACCACTAATTCACGTAATTCATTCAGGCACAAATCATTAACAGTTCTGGGTGAGTGATTGCAATTAATGACCAAATTAGAGTTAATGAAGAATAAAGGGCTGTCAACAGTGCTCAAATTCCAACAGCTGAGCTCTGAGAGGTTGAGTGCAGCGCTGAGAGCGCTTCGCAAGTTCTAAACCCAACCATATTGGAACCTCCCTTCCCTAGTGGTAAGCATGTGTGGATACCCCTCGTCCCTAGTAGTAAGCATGTGTGGATACCCCTCGTCCCTAGTGGTAAGCATGTGTGGATACCCCTCGTCCCTAGTGGTAAGCATGTGTGGATACCCCTCGTCCCTAGTGGTAAGCATGTGTGGATACCCCTCGTCCCTAGTGGTAAGCATGTGTGGATACCCCTCGTCCCTCGACACATGTGTCGACGGGAGGGGGAAGTACGGTTGAGTGGTCGAGTATTCGCCTGCAGATTCATCCCACTATGTAAACACTTTCTCTACCCTGCAGATATAGAAAGCAATAATAATTCCCTCAGATGTAGTAAGATAGACCAGTGGTATAGATAGCTTGGGTGCGCAGTTACAGTACGAAGGCCCCCACCTTCTTTAATTAATTACATAAAAAAATAAGTCACGGTGTCCATTTTTATTTTGAGGGGGGGGGGAGTAGTTTGTCATATATGAGATCTACTTGGCTTATGAGATCTACTAGGCTTATGAGATGTACTAGGCTGTATTAATTGCAGACCGTGGTATAACTGTTTAACAGCGTGTATAGCCATATACAGAGACCTTGAATACGGCTTATCTTGACTCACCAAATACGGAGGACTGACGCAGCAGACAGAACCTCCTTGCTTGCTTCTGCCTTACTCAGGCAAGTCAGTACACGTGTTATTTAGTCAAGCTTGTACACGTGATATTTAGCTAAGCCAGTACACGTGTTAAGCCAGTACAAGTGTTAAATAAGCCAGTACATTTGTTATTTAGGTAAGCCAGTACACGTGTTATTTAGGTAAGCCAGTACACGTGTTAAGTGAGCCAGTACACGTATTAAGTAAGCCAGTACACGTGCTAAGTAAGCCAGTACACGTGTTATTCAGACAAGCCAGTACACTTGTCATTTTGATGTAGAATTTAATACTATTGTCATGCGAAATGTACAAAAGTGACATTTTTACAAAGTCATAACATACTATGGTCTCTAGGATGGTCTCTAAGATGGTCTCTAGGAAAGCCTCTTATAGTTTCTTAAAAGGATTTAATCTCACCTGTCCAGGTTTGGACCAGTAGACAGTGTGACTCAGGTTTGGACCAGCACACAGTGTGACTCAGGTTTGGACCAGTAGACAGTGTGACTCAGGTTTGGACCAGCACACAGTGTGACTCAGGTTTGGACCAGCACACAGTGTGACTCAGGTCTGGACAAGCACACAGTGTGACTCAGGTCTGAACCAGCACACAGTGTGACTCAGGTCTGGACCAGCACACAGTGTGACTCAGGTATTTACATGTGAGTGAGGTCACAAATAACCTGCACTTAGAAAAGGAACCTTATAACGACATTTTGGCCCATCCTGGACCATTGTCAGACCACGTAGCAATGGTCCGTATCCGGGAAGAAAAGTCACAACCTAACCTAACCTAACCTATGGTATTTAAGTAAAATGTGAATTTTTCTTTCCTAGCCAAAATTATGACTTATTTTCTGAGACTTTTTTTCCCCGTGACTTTTTTCCCGGACACCCAAAGGTCCAGCGGCTCTATAATGACCAAGGTGGGCGAAACGTCATGACGATCACTTTTATTTCTGGCAACATAATTTAATGCTCACTTCCGGGTATTTTTTTTCTTGTATGATTAATGTTATATTATTTAATACTTTTTGGCTGTATAATGAGGTATTATTCCGGCTAATAAGGGAAGATCTGAGACCTTTTTGAAAACATGAAAGGCTCCACTTTAATAAAGGTGATTATAATGAGTGAATCCGGTTAATTGGTCTTATTACTGCTTGCTTAATGAATGTACATTTCTTAGAGCAAATGTTTGTGTGGTTGTGCACTTGTATGAGAAGAAGTTGGTATGTTTATGATGGATCTCATACGACACTTAATGATGCAGTGTTTATAAAGCGTGTGAAAAAACCATAACACGGGTGGGGTTCGAACCCGCTGTCACAGAGTCTCAAAACTCCAGTGTGTCGATTGTGGTTCTTGGTGGTGGTGGTGATGGTGGTGGTGGTGATGGTGGTGGTGGTACTGGTGGTGACTGAGAGCCGACAAGTAGGTCGGTGCTGTGTCTACCTGGAGTCTACCTGGAGAGAATTCCAGGGGTCAACGCCCCCGCGGCCCGGTCTGTGACCAGGCCTCCTGTTGGACCAGAGCCTGATCAACCAGGCTGTTACTGCTGGCCGCACGCAGTCCAACGTACGAACCACAGCCCGGCTGATCAGGTACCGACTTGAGGTGCCTGTCCAGTGCCTGCTTGACGACAGCCAGGGGCTTGTTGGTAATCCCCCTGATGTATGCTGGGAGGCAGTTGAACATTCTTGGGCCCCTCACACTTATTGTGTTCTCCCTCAACGTGCTAGTGTGTGACTGAGAGCCAACAAGTAGGTCGGTGCTGTGTGACTGAGAGCCAACAAGTAGGTCGGTGCTGTGTGTGACTGAGAGCCGACAAGTAGGTCGGTGCTGTGTGTGGCTGAGAGCCAACAAGTAGGTCGGTGCTGTGTGTGACTGAGAGCCAACAAGTAGGTCGGGGCTGTGTGTGGCTGAGAGCCAACAAGTAGGTCGGTGCTGTGTGTGACTGAGAGCCGACAAGTAGGTCGGTGCTGTGTGTGGCTGAGAGCCAACAAGTAGGTCGGTGCTGTGTGTGACTGAGAGCCGACAAGTAGGTCGGTGCTGTGTGTGACTGAGAGCCGACAAGTAGGTCGGTGCTGTGTGTGACTGAGAGCCAACAAGTAGGTCGGTGCTGTGTGTGGCTGAGAGCCAACAAGTAAGTCGGTGTTGTGTGTGGCTGAGAGCCAACAAGTAGGTCGGTGCTGTGTGTGGCTGAGAGCCAACAAGTAGGTCGGTGTTGTGTGTAGCTGAGAGCCAACAAGTAGGTCGGTGTTGTGTGTTGCTTAGAGCCAACAAGTAGGTCGGTGCTGTGTGTTTCTGAGAGCCAACAAGTAGGTCGGTGCTGTGTGTGACTGAGAGCCAACAAGTAGGTCGGTGTTGTGTGTGGCTGAGAGCCAACAAGTAGGTCGGTGCTGTGTGTGACTGAGAGCCGACAAGTAGGTCGGTGTTGTGTGTGACTGAGAGCCAACAAGTAGGTCGGTGCTGTGTGTGACTGAGAGCCGACAAGTAGGTCGGTGCTGTGTGTGGCTGAGAGCCAACAAGTAGGTCGGTGCTGTGTGTGACTGAGAGCCGACAAGTAGGTCGGTGCTGTGTGTGACTGAGAGCCGACAAGTAGGTCGGTGCTGTGTGTGGCTGAGAGCCAACAAGTAGGTCGGTGCTGTGTGTGACTGAGAGCCGACAAGTAGG
>WNWK01003769.1:10000-25000 GCA_009830355.1 Cherax destructor
TGCCAACTTTGCGGGCGAAACGTTTCGACAACAAAGACATCCAACTGTTGCACGTGTCCTACTCTTCTACATACTTACTTAATTACACCTCTGTGTATATAGTAGGTAGACTTACAGTAGTGTGAAAATTAATTGGGACGGGAGTAAATTTTGTGATCATCTCAAAATATGTCTTAGTCTCTGGCTTAATTAATGTAGTTTTGGGTTCTTTTATTTTCAGAAGAGTTTAGTACCGACTTCTGACAACCATCATCCTACTGTGGTGTTACACTGTGACTCTTGTCAGTGCTACAACAGCTGTTGTTCTGTAAGACTATTCCTGCAAGCATGCTCCATGAGTGAATGTGATTTCACCAAATTCTCCCTTTCATGATTACTACTGAAATTCATGATGGATGATACACCTAGGAAGCGTGAAAGTATTGTAGCTCTTAGAAAACACGCTGATTTAAGTATCAGACAGATTGCTAGGCTCAAATTTCCTGTAAAGTCAACTGTTGGTTGGATTCTGAAGAGACCCGACGACACTGGTGATTGTGGAGAGCTGCATCGAGGAAGATGAAGAAAACACAAGACAACATCTCACAATGACAAAGTTATAAGAAATAGTGTGAAGGATCCCAAGAAAACCAGCAGAGATCTACGGAGATTTGGCTTCAGCTGGCATAGACGTTCATTCTTCAACTGTTCGACGAAGGCCCCTTGAAGTTGGCAGAACTGCCAGAAGGCCGGTAAAGAAACAATTATTGACTGCTGGTATGAAGAAAAAACGGCTGCGGTGGACACTATCATAAGCGATGGACGACAGATGAAGGAGAAAAAGTTATATTTTTAGATGAGGCGCATTTTGAAGTACATGGGTAGAGATCAGTGGTAGCGAGGTGGAGTAAAGACGTACGTACCTCTTCGGATTGGACACATTCAACAAGCGCCAAAACACCCACCTAAAATATTTTCGGGTAGTTTTAAAGCTAAAGGCCCTGAACGGCTTGTTATTGTTGAGTGAACGATGAACAGTGACAAATACAATGCAATCCTCACAACTCATTGGCTTCGCATTGTGGATAGAGACTTACCTGATGGAGTAGACATTTTCCAGCAGGATCTTGCTCCATGTCACACTTCCAGAAAAATGCTGACATTCTTCGAAGAGAGTGGGCCAAGCGTTGTAAATTGGCCTGGAAACTTTCCTGACCTCCAACCCAATTGAGAATCTATGGGCAATAACCAACAGGATCGCGAAACAGGACTGTTCAACCGTGGAGAAGCTAATCTAATTGTTGCCGTTATCAGGACCTGGTACCACGACGAAGAACTTAACAAAATGTGTTCAACATTGGTCGATTCTATGTCAAAGCGTGTAGCAATGATTATAACAAAGGGGAGTCACATCTCTTATTAAATCAATTATCTGTCATGTCACTGCCGTGTATTTTTCAAATAAACGTTAATTTTCCAAATAAAGGTCTTATTTCACCACTGTCACAATTAACATGAACACTGTCGTAGGTTAGGATGGAGGGTGAGGGTGTTGGGGTGACGGTGGGGGCAAGGATGTGTGGTGTGAGGGGTAAAGGTGAAGGTGTTGGGGGTGGTGGTGGTGCGGGATGTGAGGGTGGTGGTGGGGTGAGGGTGGTGGTGGGGTGAGGGTGGTGGTGGGGTTAGGGTAGTGGTTAGGGTGGTGGTGGGGTGAGGGTGGTGGTGGGGTGGTGGTGGGGTGAGGGTGGTGGTTAGGGTGGTGGTGGGGTGAGGGTGGGGGCGGATATCACTCACTCAAGATGTCAAAGTCTCAGCTGAACTATTTTAATAAATGTGCTGTGGAAGGGGTAGTGGGGGGAGGGGTAGGGGTAGTGGTAGTGGGGGGAAGGAGTAGTAGTGGTGGTGGGGGAAAAGGGAAGAGCTGATGCTGAGAGGGATGGAGTCCCGTCTCTCTCTCTCTCTCTCTCTCTCTCTCTCTCTCTCTCTCTCTCTCTCTCTCTCTCTCTCTCTCTCTCTCACTCTCACTTGTTTTTCACTCTGCTTTTCCATAACAAAGTTTTCTATCTTTTTGTTTGTATTGTGAGACTTTTATGTGAGTGTTTGTGTTTGTGGGAGTGTAGAGAGGCTGTGTGCCTGCAGGCTAGTCTGAGGGAGGGGACTGAGGGCCAGGGAGGGTCAGGGGAACTACGCCATCATAGCACCTGTGGTCGTAACTAACAACTCTCTGGTAATCCTTTTTTTCGGGTGAGAGAGCGAGGGAGGGGGAGTAGGGAGGAAGAAGAGAGAACTACAGAGGATGGAAAGGGATAGAAGGAGAGGGATAGAAGGAGAGGGATAGAAGGAGAGGGATAGAAGGAGAGGGATAGAAGAGAGGGAGAGGTGAAAATAATTATTTTTTAACTAAACTGGATACATCAGCAGTGTGCTGCTACACTATTCTATATGACAGTTACACAGTGGGAACAAAAGCTAGCTGTGTTCCCACTGTCACATTCCATCACACAGGATGGTACTCATGCAAGGTGGTGAAATGTGTCAGCCTGAGCTGGCACACTTCATTAGTGTCAGCCTGAGCTGGCACACTTCATTAGTGTCAGCCTGAGCTGGCAGACTTCATTAGTGTCAGCCTGAGCTGGCACACTTCATTAGTGTCAGCCTGAGCTGGCAGACTTCATTAGTGTCAGCCTGAGCTGGCAGACTTCATTGGTGTCAGCCTGAGCTGGCAGACTTCATTAGTGTCAGCCTGAGCTGGCAGACTTCATTAGTGTCAGCCTGAGCTGGCACACTTCATTAGTGTCAGCCTGAGCAGGCACACTTCATTAGTGTCAACCTGAGCTGGCACATTTCATTAGTGTCAGCCTGAGCTGGCACACTTCATTAGTGTCAGCCTGAGCTGGCACACTTCATTAGTGTCAGCCTGAGCTGGCACACTTCATTAGTGTCAGCCTGAGCTGGCAGACTTCATTAGTGTCAGCCTGAGCTGGTAAACTTCATTAGTGTCAGTCTGAGCTGGCACACTTCATTAGTGTCAGCCTGAGCTGGCACACTTCATTAGTGTCAGCCTGAGCTGGCACACTTCATTAGTGTCAGCCTGAGCTGGCACACTTCATTAGTGTCAGCCTGAGCTGGCACACTTCATTAGTGTCAGCCTGAGCTGGCAGACTTCATTAGTGTCAGCCTGAGCTGGCACACTTCATTAGTGTCAGCCTGAACAGGCACACTTCATTAGTGTCAGCCTGAGCTGGCACACTTCATTAGTGTCAGCCTGAGCTGGCAGACTTCATTAGTGTCAGCCTGAGCTGGCAGACTTCATTAGTGTCAGCCTGAGCTGGCAGACTTCATTAGTGTCAGCCTGAGCTGGCACACTTCATTAGTGTCAGCCTGAGCTGACAGACTTCATTAGTGTCAGCGTGAGCTGGCAGACTTCATTAGTGTCAGCCTGAGCTGGCAGACTTCATTAGTGTCAGCCTGAGCTGGCAGACTTCATTAGTGTCAGCCTGAGCTGGCACACTTCATTAGTGTCAGCCTGAGCTGGCAGACTTCATTAGTGTCAGCCTGAGCTGGCAGACTTCATTAGTGTCAGCCTGAGCTGGCAGACTTCATTAGTGTCAGCCTGAGCTGGCAGACTTCATTAGTGTCAGCCTGAGCTGGCAGACTTCAGTAGTGTCAGCCTGAGCTGGCAGACTTAGGTACTGTCAGCCTGAGCTGGCAGACTTTGGTACTGTGAGCCTGAGCTGACAGACTTCATTAGTGTCAGCCTGAGCTGGCAGACTTCATTAGTGTCAGCCTGAGCTGGCAGACTTCATTAGTGTCAGCCTGAGCTGGCAGACTTCATTAGTGTCAGCCTGAGCTGGCACACTTCATTAGTGTCAGCCTGAGCTGGCAGACTTCATTAGTGTCAGCCTGAGCTGGCAGACTTCATTAGTGTCAGCCTGAGCTGGCAGACTTCATTAGTGTCAGCCTGAGCTGGCAGACTTCATTAGTGTCAGCCTGAGCTGGCACACTTCATTAGTGTCAGCCTGAGCTGACAGACTTCATTAGTGTCAGCCTGAGCTGGCAGACTTCATTAGTGTCAGCCTGAGCTGGCAGACTTCATTAGTGTCAGCCTGAGCTGGCAGACTTCATTAGTGTCAGCCTTAGCTGGCAGACTTCAGTAGTGTCAGCCTGAGCTGGCAGACTTAGGTACTGTCAGCCTGAGCTGGCAGACTTCGGTACTGTCAGCCTGAGCTGACAGACTTCATTAGTGTCAGCCTGAGCTGGCAGATTCTCAAACCTCCAGTACAGCGTTTTCAAGCCTCCAGTACAGTGTTCTCAAACGTCCAATACAGTGTTCTCAGACCTCCAGTATGTCAGCCTGAGCTGGCACACTTCATTAGTGTCAGCCTGAGCTGGCACACTTCATTAGTGTCAGCTTGAGTTGGCAGACTTCATTAGTGTCAACCCGAACTGGGAGACTTCAGTAGTATCAGCCTGAGTTGGCAGACTTCAGCTGGCAGACCTCAGTAGGGCACTGACGATACCCTCAAGTATTGCAGAGGTTTTCTTGCAGGAAAGCTGACGTCACTACAACGAGGGAAGTATCGTCTGCGAGGATGGGAAAGGAAGAGAAGGCTAAGGGAACGACAAAGCCAGGACAGCGAGGGAAGTATCGTCTCCGAGGATGGGAAAGGAAGAGAAGGCTAAGGGAACGACAAAGCCAGGACAGCGAGGGAAGTATCGTCTCCGAGGATGGGAAAGGAAGAGAAGGATAAGGGAACGACAAAGCCAGGAAGATCAGTAAGATAAACAATGAGAAAAGAGGATTTCTCAGCACATAGACAAGCATAATAACAATATTTGTTTAAGTAAGTTCAACTCTCCCACCGAGGCTCTAATGTTGAATATACAGTAAAAAGTTCAATCACATTTTATGTAAACATTGAACATGATTGAGTTTAGTCACTCACCTGGATCTTGATCAGTTCAAAGTGGAGTACTGACCACAAGCACGTAAGGTATATACACAGTTCTCAGTAGAAGATTAAGACACATGTACAACAGTTGGGTGTCTTTATTGATGAAAAGTTTCTCGTACACAGTAGACTTCTTCAGTCAAATACAGAGGCAGCAGGTGTAGTGAAATAAAGATGATGTAATCAGTCCATCAACCTTGAGGAAAAAGTATCTGAGGTGGTCAGTCCCTCAGGCTGGAGCCTGGAGAAGAGTTCATCTTGAACTCTTCTCCAGGCTGAGGGACTGACCACCTCAGATACTTTTTCTCCAAGATTGATGGACTGATTATATAATCTTTGTATTTGACTGAAGAAGCCTACTGTGTAGAAAAAATGTTTCATCAATAGTGACACCTAAGTGTTGCATATGTGTCTTAATGTTCAACACTGACAAATACACACCTCTCTGTGTATATACACTGTTCTTTCTTAGGACACTCTCAAGGATGCTGCTGGACAAAGAAAAAACTTAAAAACTCAGAGCAGCTGGAAGAGCTGTTTGCAAGTGAGGGTAAGACCATCTTGAGAAGAAAGCACTTAGGAGAGTGTATCGTTAAGAAGTATAAGTGTCCAAGAAGTGCCTAGTGCCCTGGTAGCCTGGCGCTGTCGTATACACATGTGCAGCAGTTAGGTATCTTTATTCCGAAACGTTTCGCCCACACAGTAGGCTTCTTCAGTCCAGTACAGAAGAGTGAACAAAAGTAGGCTAGCAGGTTAGACAAACACATCAGTGGGGTGTGGGCAGGTGTGAGTTGGACCTCCTTAGCCTGGGCCAGTAGGCCTGCTGCAGTGCTCCTTATTTATGTTCTTATGTACCCGTCAAACGTAGCTCTAATACACAGTTCTCACACAGTTGATATACAAGTCATACACAGTTAATACACAACTCTTAAAGAGCTTATACACAACTCACAAGTCTAATGTTTTCCAGTTACGAAATCTTGTGGTTCGTTATCTTGGTGGCCAAAGAAGAGAGGAGGCTTTAAGACCATGTGGAGTGATGGTGGGTCCTTACATGGAGTGGAGGTGGGTCATAACATGGAGTGGAGTGATGGTGGGTCCTTACATGGAGTGGAGGTGGGTCATAACATGGAGTGGAGGTGGGTCATAACATGGAGTGGAGGTGGGTCATAACATGGAGTGGAGTGATGGTGGGTCCTTACACGGAGTGGAGTGGAGGTGGGTCAAAACATGGAGTGGAGTGATGATGGGTCCTTACACGGAGTGGAGTGGAGGTGGGTCATAAAATGGAGTGGAGTGATGGTGCGTCCTTACACGGAGTGGAGTGGAGGTGGGTCATAACATGGAGTGGAGTGGAGGTGGGTCATAACATGGAGTGGAGTGGAGGTGGGTCATAACATGGAGTGGAGTGGAGGTGGGTCATAACATGGAGTGGAGTGGAGGTGGGTCATAACATGGAGTGGAGTGATTGATTTTTAGTATGATGACGATGATGATGCTCACACACACACACACACACACACACACACACACACACACACACACACACACACACACACACACACAAGAGACCTGGACAGGCTGCAAGCCTGGTCCAGTAACTGGCTCCTTGAATTTAACCCTGCCAAATGTAAAGTCATGAAGATCGGAGAAGGGCAAAGAAGACCGCAGACAGAGTATAGTCTAGGTGGCCAAAGACTGCAAACCTCACTCAAGGAAAAAGATCTTGGGGTGAGTATAATACCGAGCACATCTCCTGAGGCACACATCAATCAGATAACTGCTGCAGCATACGGGCGGCTGGCAAACCTAAGAATAGCGTTCCAATACCTCACTAAGGAATCATTCAAGACTCTGTACACCATATACGTCAGGCCCATACTGGAGTATGCAGCACCAGTTTGGAACCCACACCTGGTCAAGCACGTCAAGAAATTAGAGAAAGTGCAAGGTTTGCAACAAGACTAGTCCCAGAGCTAGGATTGTCCTAGAAGAAAGGTTAAGGAAATGGCCTTACGACACTAGAGGACAGGAGGTTAGGGAGACATGATAACGACATATAAAATACTGCGAGGAATAGATAAGGTGGACAGAGACAAGATGTTCCAGAGAGGACACAGAACAAGGGTCACAATTGGAAGTTGAAGACTCTATGAGTCAAAGGGATGTTAGGAAGTATTTCTTCAGTCATAGAGTTGTCAGGAAGTGGAATAGCTTGAAGCGACATAGTGGAGGCAGGAACCATACATAGTTTTAAGACGAGGTTTGATAAAGCTCATGGAGCAGGGAGAGAGGACCTAGTAGCAATCAGCGAAGAGGCGGGGCCAGGAGCTATGACTCGACCCTGCAACCACAAATAGGTGAGTACAAATAGGTGAGTACACACACACACACACACACACAAAACACACAACATACACACACATACACACACACACATCGACATCGACACCGACACCGACATCTTAATAAAGAATCGTTCAGGACCCTGTACACTGTGTACGTTAGGCCCATATTGGAGTATGCAGCACCAGTTTGGAACCCACACCTAGCCAAGCATGTGAAGAAGCTCGAGAAAGTGCAAAGGTTTGCAACAAGACTAGTCCCGAGCTAAGGGGTATGTCCTACGAGGAGGTTAAAGGAAATCGACCTACGACACTGGAGGACAGGAGAGATAGGGAGACATGATAACAACATATAAGATACTGAGAGGAATTGACAAAGTAGACAGAGACAGAATGTTCCAGAGATGGGACACAACAACAAGGGGACACAGATGGAAGTTGAAGACTCAGATGAATCACAGAGATGTTAGGAAGTATTTCTTCAGTCACAGAGTTGTCAGGAAGTGGAATAGTTTAGGAAGCGATGTAGTGGAGGCAGGACTCTACATAGCTTTAAGCAGGTATGATAAAGCTTATGGCGCAGGGAGAGTGACCCAGTAGCGGCCAGTGAAGAGGCGGGGCCAGGAGCTTTGACTCGACCCTGCAACCACAACTAGGTGAGTACAACTAGGTGAGTACACACACACACAAAACACACACACACACACACACACACAAAACACACACACAACACACACACACACACACACAAACACACACACACACACACACAACACACACAACACACACACACACACACACACACACACACACACACACACACACACACACACACACACACACAAACACAAACACACACACACACACACACACAAAACACACACACACACACACACACACACACACACACACACACACACACAGTCATCATGGCTTTTAACAAAATTCGTGGTTGCTACTGTGAGTGCTGGCACCAGCTCCCACTCTCCTTCCCTCTCTTTCCCCTCCCTCCCTGTTTCCCTCTCCTTCATCGTACTCCCTCTCTTTTCCCCTGTCTCCCTCTTTTTCCTCCTCCTCGCTCTTTCCCCTCTCTCGTTCTCTTTCCCCTCTCTCGCTCTCTTTCCCCTCTCTCGTTCTCTTTCCCTCTCTCGCTCTCTTTCTCTTCTCTCTATCTTGCTGTCTCTTGCAGCCTCTTTCTTGTTCTTACCTTCTTTCTCGCTCTTTCTTCCCTGTCTTCCTAACTTTCTTTTCCATGTTTCACGCTTTCCTCTCTCTCTCTCTCTTTCTCTTCCCTCATATTCTCCCTCACACGACTTAGATACTCTTTCATCCTGCTCCCTCCCCTCATCTCTCACTCTCTCTCCCTTTCGCTTCTTAGCTTCTGTTCCCTTTCCACCCTCATTTCCCCTCTCTCTCCAGATCTTCTCCTCTATTCCCAGGTCTTCCCCTCTCTCCCCAGGTCTTCCTCTCTCTCTCCAGGTCTTCCCCTCTCTCTCCAGGTCTTCCCCTCTCTCTCCAGGTCTTCCCCTCTCTCCCCAGATCTTCCCTTCTCTCTCCATGTCTTCCCCTCTCTTCCCAGGTCTTCCCCTTTCTCCAGGTTTTCCCTCTCTCCCCAGGTCTTCCCCTATCTCCCCAGGTCTTCCCCTCTCTCTCCAGGTCTTCACCTCTCTTCCCAGGTCTTCCCCTTTCTCCAGGTCACCCCCTCTCTCTCCAGGTCTTCCCCTCTCTCCCCAGGTCTTCCCCTCTCTCCCCAGGTCTTCCCCTAACTCTCCAGGTCTTCCCCTCTCTTCCCAGGTCTTCCCCTTTCTCCAGGTCTTCCCCTCTCTCCCCAGATCTTCCCCTCTCTCCCCAGGTCTTCCCCTCTCTCTCCAGGTCTTCACCTCTCTTCCCAGGTCTTCCCCTTTCTCCAGGTCATCCCCTCTCTCTCCAGGTCTTCCCCTCTCTTCCCAGGTCTCCCTTCTCTCTCAAAAGTCTTCCTCTCTCTTCCCAAGTCTTCCTCTTTTTCCAGGTCATCCCCTCTCTCCCCAGGTCTTCCCCTCTCTCTCTCCAGGTCTTCCCCTCTCTTCCCAGGTCTTCCCCTTTCTCCAGGTCATCCCCTCTCTCTCCAGATCTTCCCCTCTCTCCCCAGGTCTTCCCCTCTCTCTCCAGGCCTTCCCCTATCTCTCCAGGTCTTCCTATCTCTCTCCAGGTCTTCCCCTCTCTCTCCAAGTCTTTCCCTATCTCTCCAGGTCTTCCCCTCTCCTCCCCGCGGCACCTCCTTCTTGTTGACAGAGAAAACAAGTTCTGCACTGACCTGTGTTTCACTGTGTTTTTTAGTGTTGAGCAGCGTCCTCCAGGCGCCTCCACAACCAGTTAGAGAATTAATGAAAACACTAAGTGTTATTTTCTAGCTGAGTGCCAGTTTATTCTAGAGTGACTGTTGGAGTGTGAGTCTATTCTAGAGTGACTTGTGGTGTAAGTATCTTCTAGAGTGACTGTTGTGGTGTTAGTATCTTCTAGAGTATCTGTTTTTTGTAAGTGTTTTCTAGAGTGACTGTTGTGGTGTAAGTCTCTTCTAGACTGACTGTTGTGGTGTTAGTATCTTCTAGAGTATCTGTTGTTTTGTAAGTGTTTTCTAGAGTGACTGTTGTGGTGTAAGTCTCTTCTAGACTGACTGGTGTGGTGTTAGTATCTTCTAGAGTGACTGGTGTGGTGTTAGTATCTTCTAGAGTGACTGGTGTGGTGTTAGTCTGAGTTATTTACAATAATATTAAAGAGAGGATTAGCTTATAATACTACTACTACTGCTACTACTACTGCTACTACTACTGCTACTACTACTGCTACTGATACTACTACTACTACTACAACTACTACTGCTACTACTACTACTACTGCTACTACAACTACTACTGCTACTGAAACTACTACAGCTACTACAACTGCTACTGATACTACTACTACTACTACAACTACCACTGCTACTCCTCCTACTACTAATACTGCTACTACTACTAGTACTATTACTACTACTACTAGTACTACTACTACAAATACTACTACTACTACTGCTATTACTACAACAACAACAACTACTACTACTACTAATAATAATAATAATTGGTACACGAATGTTAGCTATACAAGAAGTCAGTCTACTTCCTTTCTGTTAGTGGATTTATGTAAGTGTGTAAGTGTTTGTTGGGCCCACCCTGATGACGTCTAACAGGGGCACACCACGGAGGCCTACCAAGACGGGGGTTGCTGCATGACGGGGGGTGGGGTTGCAGCATGACGGGGTGGGGTTGCAGCATGATGGGGGTAGGTTGCAGCATGATGGGGGTGGGGTTGCAGCATGACGGGGTGGGGTTGCAGCATGACGGGGGTGGGGTTGCAGCATGACGGGGGTGGGGTTGCAGCATGACGGGGGTGGGGTTGCAGCATGACGGGGGTGGGGTTGCAGCATGGCGTGGGGTGGGGTTGCAGCATGACGGGGGGGGGGGGGTGTTGCAGTATACCAGCTTCGTGCACAATGATACAATGGGTCACGGGTGCTGGCCTCTTTGTGAAGAAGTCAAAAGGAAACTTGAATCCATTGTTGCTCAGTGATCTTCCTGAGGGGGAAAGAGGAGGGGGAGGAAGAGGGGAAGAAGGGGGAGAAGGAGGGAAGGGGTGGTGTTAGTAGTGGTGGTGGTAGTTGTGGTAGTAGTGGTGAGTTGTGATAGTGGTGTATGGACTGATGAAGCCACTGTGTGGAGAAACGTTTCCTCAATAAAGATACCCAAGTGTTGCACATGTGTCTAATTTAAGGAGATCAGTCGTAGAGCCAGAAACGAATATGCACAGGTAAGAAGGGAGGCCCAACGACAGTATGAGAATGACATAGCAGCGAAAGCCAAATCTGACCCGAAGCTGTTGTACAGCCACATCAGGAGGAGAACAACAGTCAAGGACCAGGTGATCAGGCTGAGGAAGGAAGGAGGGGAGGTCACAATAAATGACCGCGAAGTGTGTGAGGAGCTCAACATAAGATTCAAAGAGGTGTTCACAGAGGAGATAGAAGGGCCTCCAGAAAGGAGGAGAGGTAGGGTACACCATCAAGTGCTGGACACAATACACACAACTGAGGATAAAGTGAAGAGGCTACTAAGCGAGCTGGATACCTCAAAGGCGATGGGGCCGGATAACATTTCTCCATGGGTCCTGAGAGAGGGAGCAGAGGAGTTATGTGTACCCCTAACAACAATCTTCAACACGTCTATCGAAACAGGGCAACTTCCTGAGGTATGGAAGACAGCAAATGTAGTTCCAATCTTTAAAAAGGAGACAGGAACGTAGCACTAAACTACAGGCCAGTGTCACTGACATGTATAGTATGCAAGGTCATGGAGAAGATTATCAGAAGAAGAGTGGTGGAGCACCTAGAAAGGAATGAGCTTATCAACGACGGCCAACACGGTTTCAGGGACGGGAAATCCTGTGTCACAAACCTACTGGAGTTCTACGACAGGGTGACAGCAGTAAGACAAGAGAGAGAGGGGTGAGTAGATTGCATATTCCTGGACTGTAAGAAGGCGTTTGACACAGTTCCACACAAGAGATTAGTGCAGAAGCTGGAGGACCAGGCAGGGATAACAGGGAAGGCACTACAATGGATCAGGGAATACCTGTCAGGAAGACAGCAGCGAGTCATGGTACGTGGCGAGGTGTCAGAGTGGGCGCCGGTGACGAGTGGGGTTACACAGGGGTCAGTCCTGGGACCGGTGTTGTTTCTGGTATTTGTGAACGACATGACGGAAGGCATAGACTCCGAAGTGTCCCTGTTTGCAGATGATGTGAAGTTGATGAGAAGAATTCAATCGGACGAGGACCAGGCAGAACTACAAAGGGATCTGGACAGGCTGCAAGCCTGGTCCAGCAATTGGCTCCTGGAGTTCAACCCCACCAAGTGCAAAGTCATGAAGATTGGGGAAGGGCAAAGAAGACCGCAGACGGAGTACAGTCTAGGGGGCCAGAGACTACAAACCTCAATCAAGGAAAAAGATCTTGGGGCGAGTATAACACCAGGCACATCTCCTGAGGCGCACATCAACCAAATAACTGCTGCAGCATATGGGCGCCTAGCTAACCTAAGAACAGCATTCCTACATCTTAATAAAGAATCGTTCAGGACCCTGTACACTGTGTACATTAGGCCCATACTGGAGTATGCAGCACCAGTTTGGAACCCACATCTAGCCAAGTACATAAAGAAGCTAGAGAAAGTGCAAAGGTTTGCAACAAGACTAGTCCCGGAGCTAAGGGGTATGTCCTACGAGGAGAGGTTAAGGGAAATCGACCTGACGACACTGGAGGACAGGAGAGATAGGGGGGACATGATAACGACATATAAGATACTGAGAGGAATAGACAAGGTGGACAGAGACAGAATGTTCCAGAGATGGGACACAGCAACAAGGGGACACAGTTGGAAGTTGAAGACTCAGATGAATCACAGGGATGTTAGGAAGTATTTCTTCAGTCACAGAGTGGTCGGGAAGTGGAATAGCTTGGGAAGCGATGTAGTGGAGGCAGGTTCCATACATAGCTTTAAGAAGAGGTATGATAAGGCTCATGGAGCAGGGAGAGAGACCCAGTAGCGGCCAGTGAAGAGGCGGGGCCAGGAGCTATGTCTCGACCCCTGCAACCACAACTAGGTGAGTACAACTAAGTGAGTACACACACACACACACACACACACACACACACATAAACACACACACACACACACACACACACACATACACACACACAGAAGGCAAAGAACCCCGGAGAATAAGGAGAGCAGTCGTAGAGCCAGAAATGAATATGCACAGATCAGAAGGGAGGCCCAAAGACAGTACGAGAATGACATAGCAGCGAAAGCCAAATCTGACCCAAAGCTGCTGTACAGCCACATCAGGAGGAGAACAACAGTCAAGGACCAGGTGATCAGGCTGAGGAAGGAAGGAGGGGAGATCACAATAAATGACCGGGAAGTGTGTGAGGAGCTCAACATGAGATTCAAAGAAGTGTTCACAGAGGAGATAGAGGGGCCTCCAGAAAGGAGGAGAGGTAGGGTACACCATCAAGTGCTGGACACAATACACACAAATGAGGAGGAAGTGAAGAGGCTACTAAGCGAGCTAGATACTTCAAAGGCGATGGGGCCAGATAACATCTCTCCATGGGTCCTGAGAGAGGGAGCAGAGGAGCTATGTGTACCCCTAACAACGATCTTCAACACATCTATCGAAACAGGGCAACTACCTGAGGTTTGGAAGACAGCAAATGTAGTTCCAATTTTTAAAAAAGGAGACAGGAACGTAGCACTAAACTACAGACCAGTGTCACTGACATGAAGTATTTCTTCAGTCACAGAGTTGTCGGGAAGTGGAATAGTTTAGGAAGCGATGTAGTGGAGGCAGGCTTTATACATAGCTTTAAGCAGAGGTATGATAAAGCTCATGGCGCAGGGAGAGTGACCCAGTAGCGGCCAGTGAAGAGGCGGGGCCAGGAGCTTTGACTCGACCCCTGCAACCACAACTAAGTGAGTACAACTAGGTGAGTACACACACACACACACACATACAAAACACACACACACACACACACATACACACACACACACACACACACACACACACACATACACACACACACCCACACACACACACACACACACACACACACACACACACACACACTGAGGGAAAGTAATAATATATTTTTTGTAATGTCTCGTCACAATTTTACTCTCGGTAAAACAGGTAATGAAAAAATCATCTATGATAAAACAGGAAATGTTTTCTCCTTTCACATTTTAATGACCTATATATATTTTTAATATATATATATATATATATATATATATATATATATATATATATATATATATATATATATATATATATATATATGTGAGAGGTATCTTAGTCTGAGAGAGAGTGAGAGAGAGAGAGAGAGAGAGAGAGAGAGAGAGAGAGAGAGAGAGAGAGAGAGAAGAGAGAGGAGAAGAGAGAGAGAGAGAGAGAGAGAGAGGAAGAGAGTATATAGCAAGAGTGGAAGGCACTGAGACTGTACGATGATGCATAAATTGAGGAAAAGGGAGGGAAGAGGAGGAGGGAGGGAGGGAGGAAGAGAAAGGAGGGAGGAGGAGGGAGGAATGAGGAGGGAGGGAGGGGAAGGAAGAATGGGAGGAAGGGGAGAGAAGCTGGGGATAGAAGAAAGGAAGGTAAAGGAGAAAGTGAATGATAATCCAACATCTCCATCATCAACAATAACAACAACAACACACACACAGGAGACCAGGAGCTGTGAATCGACCCCTGCAACCATAAATAGGTGAGTACACACACACACCAGCAGTGGGTCAAACTACTGGATAATAAGAGTATAAACAAAGGTATAACCACTATTTGTTGGTATATCCTGCTTTAGCAAAGTATATCTGTCTGTCTGTATCTGTCTGTCTGTGTGTCGTCTCTTTTCTGTCTGCTCGTCTCAGAGTGTAGCTCATGGACCAACTGGCATTACGCAGATCACAAGCACAGTATAACACTTTGTCTGGATTATTTTAGTTATCAGAGAGGAGTGTTGGTGTGTTGGAAGTAAAAGGAAAGACAGGGAGACGTGGAGGATAGGGAGCAGTGGGAGAGGAAGAGAAGGTTGAGGGAAGAGAGGGAGGTAAGGAAGACAAACTGAGAGAAAAGATAAGTGAGAAAGAG
>WNWK01003769.1:27500-60000 GCA_009830355.1 Cherax destructor
CACTCTGTGTAGAGTTTTATCAAGTTATATTTCATTCTGTGTAGAGCTTTATCAAGTTATGTTTCACTCTGTGTAGAGCTTTATCAAGTTATATTTCACTCTGTGTAGAGCTTGATCAAGTTATGTTTCACTCTGTGTAGAGCTTTATCAAGTTATATTTCACTCTGTGTAGAGCTTTATCAAGCTATGTTTCATTCTGTGTAGAGCTTTATCAAGTTATATTTCACTCTGTGTAGAGCTTTATCAAGTTATATTTCACTCTGTGTAGAGCTTTATCAAGTTATGTTTCACTCTCTGTAGAGTTTTATCAAGTTATATTTCATTCTGTGTAGAGCTTTATCAAGTTATGTTTCACTCTGTGTAGAGCTTTATCAAGTTATATTTCACTCTGTGTAGAGCTTTATCAAGCTATGTTTCATTCTGTGTAGAGCTTTATCAAGTTATATTTCACTCTGTGTAGAGCTTTATCAAGTTTTGTTTCATTCTGAATAGAGACGAAGGGAGGAAGGAAGAAGAGAGAAGAGAGAGAGAGAGAGAGAGAGAGAGAGTTTAGAAAACTGGATACATCAGAGTGTGCTACACTATTCATATGACAGTTAACAGGAGAGAAAAGCAGCTGTGTCACTGAGACCACACACAGGATGGACTCATGAAAGTGGTGAAATGTGTCAGCCTGGCTGCACACTTCATTAGTGTTAGCCAGCTGGCACACTTCATTAGTGTCAGCCTGAGCTGGCCACTTCATTCATTTACCGAGGCTGCACAGTGTGATAGTGTCAGCCTGAGCTGGTACACTTCATTAGTGTCAGCCTGAGCTGGCACACTTCATTAGTGTCAGCCTGAGCTGGCAGACTTCATTAGTGTCAGCCTGAGCTGGCACACTTCATTAGTGTCAGCCTGAGCTGGTACACTTCATTAGTGTCAGCCTTAGCTGGCAGACTTCATTAGTGTCAGCCTGAGCTGGCAGACTTTATTAGTGTCAGCCTGAGCTGGCAGACTTCATTAGTGTCAGCCTGAGCTGGCAGACTTCATTAGTGTCAGCCTGAGCTGGCAGACTTCGGTACTGTCACCCTGAGCTGACACTACTAAATTCATATGTAAACATAAGTAGATAACAATGAAGAGATGGAAGAGTGAGGGAGGAAGAGGGAGGGAGGAATAGAGAGGGAGGAAGAGTGAGGGAGCAACAGTGAGGGAGGAAGAGTGAGGAAAGAAGAGTGAGGGAGGAATAGTGAGGGAGGAAGAGTGAGGGAGGAAGAGTGAGGGAGGAAGAGTGAGGGAGGAAGAGTGAGGAAGAGTGAGGGAGGAAGAGTGAGGGAGGAAGAGTGAGGGAGCTTCATATTTAGCTAGATGCTGGTAGGTCTCGGGACTAAAGTGGTGAGGCCAAGGAGTGAGGAAGGCAGGGAGGGAGGGAGGGAGAGAGGGAGGGAGGGTAAAAGGAGGAAGGAAGGAAGAAATTGAGGGAGGGAGGGAGGGAGGGAGGAACGAAAGAGTCTCCAACCAAATTCTTCCACTGACACCCCCCCTTCACCAGTTTCCATCCTCCATCATTTTTTACTCCTCCACCACACTCCATCCTCCACCACACTCCATCCTCCACCACACTCCATCCTCCACAACACTCCATCCTCCACCACACTCCATCCTCCATCACACTCCATCCTCCACCACACTCCATCCTCCATCACACTCCATCCTCCACCAGGTGCTCAGGTGTTCAGTGTTCAGGTGTTCAGTGCTCAGGTGTTCAGCGCTCAGGTGTTCAGTGTTCAGGTGTTCAGTGCTCAGGTGTTCAGTGTTCAGGTGTTCAGTGTTCAGTGCTCAGGTGTTCAGTGTTCAGTGCTCAGGTGTTCAGTGCTCAGGTGTTCAGTGCTCAGGTGTTCAGTGTTCAGTGCTCAGGTGTTCAGTGCTCAGGTGTTCAGTGTTCAGTGCTCAGGTGTTCAGTGCTCAGGTGTTCAGTGTTCAGTGCTCAGGTGTTCAGTGCTCAGGTGTTCAGTGTTCAGGTGTTCAGGTGTTCAGTGCTCAGGTGTTCAGTGCTCAGGTGTTCAGTGCTCAGGTGTTCAGTGTTCAGTGCTTAGGTGTTCAGTGCTCAGTGTGTTCAGTGCTCAGGTGTTCAGTGCTCAGGTGTTCAGTGCTCAGGTGTTCAGTGCTCAGGTGTTCAGTGCTCAGGTGTTCAGTGTTCAGTGCTCAGGTGTTCCGTGCTCAGGTGTTCAGTGTTCAGTGCTCAGGTGTTCAGTGTTCAGTGCTCAGGTGTTCATGTCAGTGCTCAGGTGTTCAGTGTTCAGTGCTCAGGTGTTCAGTGCTCAGTGTCTCAGTGTTTCAGTGCTCAGGTGTTCAGTGTTCAGTGCTCAGGTGTTCAGTGTTCAGTGCTCAGGTGTTCAGTGCTCAGGTGTTCAGTGTTCAGTGCTCAGGTGTTCAGTGTTCAGTGCTCAGGTGTTCAGTGTTCAGTGCTCAGGTGTTCAGTGTTCAGTGCTCAGGTGTTCAGTGTTCAGTGCTCAGGTGTTCAGTGTTCAGTGCTCAGGTGTTCAGTGCTCACCGTAATTGTTGATAATGGTGGAGAGGAAAAAGCATGAGTCAGGGAAGAAGGGAGATAAAGAAAGGGAGGAAGGGTGATACAGTGAGGGAGGAAGGGTGATACAGTGAGGGAGGAAGGGAAACTGAGGGAGGAAGGGTGATACAGTGATGGAGGAAGGGAGACTGAGGGAGGAAGGGAGACTGAGGGAGGAAGGAAACTGAGGGAGGAAGGGAAACAGAGGGAGGAAGGGTGATACAGTGAGGGAGGAAGGGAGACTGAGGGAGGAAGGGAGACTGAGGGAGGAAGGGAAACTGAGGGAGGAAGGGAAACAGAGGGAGGAAGGGTGATACAGTGAGGGAGGAAGGGTGATACAGTGAGGGAGGAAGGGTGATACAGTGAGGGAGGAAGGGTGATACAGTGAGGGAGGAAGGGTGATACAGTGAGGGAGGAAGGGTGATACAGTGAGGGAGGAAGGGTGATACAGTGAGGGAGGAAGGGAGACAGAGGGAGGAAGGGTCATACAGTGAGGGAGGAAGGGTGACAGAGGGAGGAAGGGAGACTGAGGGAGGAAGGGTGACAGAGGGAGGAAGGGAGACTGAGGGAGGAAGGGAGACTGAGGGAGGAAGGGAAACAGAGGGAGGAAGGGAAACAGAAGGAGGAAGGGAAACAAAGGGAGGAAGGGAAACAGAAGGAGGAAGGAAACAAAGGGAGGAAGGGAAACAGAGGGAGGAAGGGAAACAGAAGGAGGAAGGGAAACAAAGGGAGGAAGGGAAACAGAAGGAGGAAGGGGACAGAGGGAGGAAGGGAAACAGGAGGGAGACAGAGGGAGGAAGGGAGACAGGAGGGAGACAGAGGGAGGAAGGGAGACAGAGTGAGGAAGGTGATAGAGAGAGGGATATAGGAGTGAGATGGAAGGAAATTGACGGGGAGGGATAAAGGGAGGAAGGAAAATGGAGGGAGTTAGGGAGGGAGGGAAGGATGGAGGGAGGGAGGGAGTACGTTGAGGAGCTCCATATTTAACGTGATGCCGGCAACTCCAGGCACTAAAGGGGTGAGGCCAGGGAGTTAGGGAGGGAGGGAGGGAGAGGGAGGGAGGGAGGGAGGGAGGGAGAGTGAATGGAATGGAGGGAGAGTAAATGGGATGTAGAGGTAGTGACTGGGATGGAGGAAGTAATGATGAATTAAGGATGGAGGGAGTAAGAATGGAGTAAGGATGGAGGGAGTAAGGTTGGAGTAAGGTTGGAGTAAGGACGGAGTAAGGTTGGAGTAAGGATGGAGTAAGGACGGAGTAAGGATGGAGTAAGGATGGAGTAAGGATGGAGTAAGGATGGAGTAAGGATGGAGTAAGGATGGAGTAAGGATGGAGTAAGGATGGAGTAAGGATGGAGTAAGGAGGGAGTAAGGATGGAGTAAGGGAGGGAGTAAGGATGGAGTAAGGATGGAGTAAGGATGGAGTAAGGATGGAGTAAGGATGGAGTAAGGATGGAGTAAGGATGGAGTAAGGATGGAGTAAGGATGGAGTAAGGATGGAGTAAGGATGGAGTAAGGATGGAGTAAGGATGGAGTAAGGATGGAGTAAGGATGGAGTAAGGATGGAGTAAGGATGGAGTAAGGATGGAGTAAGGATGGAGTAAGGATGGAGTAAGGATGGAGTAAGGATGGAGTAAGGAAGGAGTAAGGATGGAGTAAGGATGGAGTAAGGATGGAGTAAGGATGGAGTAAGGATGGAGTAAGGATGGAGGGAAAGATCAAGTATTTAGTAGGAACTTTCAAAACCTTCACTTCATCTCATCTTGTCACGTCACAGCTGAGAGATCACTTGATCTCTGCTCTCAGTTCCCTCTCAGGTCCCTCTCAGGTCCCTCTCAGGTCCCTCTCAGGTCCCTCTCAGGTCCCTCTCAGGTCCCTCTCAGCTCTCTCTCAGGTCCCACTCAGGTCCCTCTCAGCTCCCTCTCAGTTCCCTCTCAGCTCCATCTCAGTTCCCTCTCAGTTCCCTCTCAGGTCCCTCTCAGGTCCCTCTCAGGTCCCTCTCAGGTCCCTCTCAGGTCCCTCTCAGGTCCCTCTCAGGTCCCTCTCAGGTCCCTCTCAGGTCCCACTCAGGTCCCTCTCAGCTCCCTCTCAGTTCCCTCTCAGCTCCATCTCAGTTCCCTCTCAGTTCCCTCTCAGGTCCCTCTCAGTTCCCTCTCAGGTCCCTCTCAGGTCCCTCTCAGGTCACTCTTAGGTCCCTCTCAGTTCCCTCTCAGTTCCCTCTCAGTTCCCTCTCAGCTATGATTCCTTCGTGTTTTGCGCTCTCCTGAACCTATAATATCATCAATCACTCCCATCAGTCGACACATACAATAATAATAACAATAATTATATAAACCCCCAGAGTCAACTATATACATTACACCCTCATATATATATATATATATATATATATATATATATAATTTATATATGTATATATATTTAATATACATCAATATAAACTGGCACTGGACTGGGATATTCAAAAGTGCTCCATTGATGATATCTCAATTTCATCAACAAAGCTGTCAGTGGAATTAATGTTATTTTGCTATTGCAATTTATTTTGGAAAAAATTATAAAAGCAATGCACTTACATATATATATATATATATATATATATATATATATATATATATATATATATATATATATATATATATATATATATATATATATATATAATGTATGTATGTATTCGTAAATACTCTTCACTTGTGTTATTGTGTCATTGCATTAATATAATTTGTGAGGTGCTCAGCCCTCTCTCCCTCTCTACCTCCTTCCCTCACTACTTCCCTCCCTTCTGTCCTCTTTCCATACCACGTCTTTCTCTCCATTCTTCACCCTTCCTCTCTTCTTCCTTTCTTCCTTCACCCTCCCTTCCTCTCTCTCTCTCTCTCTCTCTCTCTCTCTCTCTCTCTCTCTCTCTCTCTCTCTCTCTCTCACACACACAATTTCTCTCCTTTCTCTCTGCTGCTCTCCAGTCTTTCACTGTCTCTTCTCCCTCAGTTTCCCTCCTTCATAATCCCTCTTCCTATCCGTCTCTCACTACCCTCCCCTCCTCTCATCTTCCCCATTTTCCTCTCGCCTCCCCCCTCGCACATCCCCCCTTCTCTCACCTCCCTCCTGTCTTTACCTCAGACCAAGACCACTTTGCCTACGCTTGTTTACATCTCAGACCGGTTTTCCGATAAACTGGTCGGCGGCCATCTTGAAGGGCAAACACAGACTCGTCAGATATCGTTCAACCGGATTCTGGGTCGATGAAGAACGACACGAAGCTCCTGGACCGGTCTCTGGGGTTTTTTAGACCAGTCTCTGGGACCCTGGACCGGTCTTGTGGTCCTGCACCAGTCTCTGGTGACCCTGGACCAGTCTTTGCGAGTTCTGGATCAGTCTTTGGGGTCCTAGACCACTGACTAGACTTTTATAGATAAAATAATATGAATTATCCTAACAGTTATCATCAATGTCTTCAAGATGGAATTCTAGATATTCATCAACGTCTTCAAGATGCTTCCAGACATTCATCAACGTCTTCAAGATGCTCCCAGACATTCATCAACGTCTTTAAGATGCTCCCAGACATTCATCAACGTCTTCAAGATGCTTCCAGACATTCATCAACGTCTTCAAGATGCTTCCAGACATTCATCAACGTCTTCAAGATGCTCCCAGACATTCATCAACGTCTTCAAGATGCTCCCAGACATTCATCATCGTCTTCAAGATGCTTCCAGACATTCATCAACGTCTTCAAGATGCTCCCAGACATTCATCAACGTCTTCAAGATGCTCCCAGACATTCATCAACGTCTTTAAGATGCTCCCAGACATTCATCAACGTCTTCAAGATGCTCCCAGACATTCATCAACGTCTTCAAGATGCTTCCAGACATTCATCAACGTCTTTAAGATGCTCCCAGAGATTCATCAACGTCTTCAAGATGCTCCCAGACATTCATCAACGTCTTCAAGATGCTCCCAGACATTCATCAACGTCTTCATTCCAGACATTCATCAACGTCTTCAAGATGCTTCCAGACATTCATCAACGTCTTCAAGATGCTCCCAGACATTCATCAACGTCTTCAAGATGCTCCCAGACATTCATCAACGTCTTCAAGATGCTCCCAGACATTCATCAACGTTTTCAAGATGCTTCCAGACATTCATCAACGTCTTCAAGATGCTCCCAGACTTTCATCAACGTCTTCAAGATGCTCCCAGACATTCATCAACGTCTTCAAGATGCTCCCAGACATTCATCAACGTCTTCAAGATGCTCCCAGACATTCATCAACGTCTTCAAGATGCTCCCAGACATTGATCAACGTCTTCAAGATGCTCCCAGACATTCATCAACGTTTCAAGATGCTCCAGACATTCATCAACGTCTTCAAGATGCTCCCAGACATTCATCAACGTCTTCAAGATGCTCCCAGACATTCATCAACGTCTTCAAGATGCTCCCAGACATTCATCAACGTCTTCAAGATGCTCCCAGACATTCATCAACGTCTTCAAAATGCTCCCAGACATTCATCAACGTCTTCAAGATGCTCCCAGACATTCATCAACGTCTTCAAGATGCTCCCAGACATTCATCAACGTCTTCAAGATGCTCCCAGACATTCATCAACATCTTCAAGATGCTTCCAGACATTCATCAGCGTCTTCAAGATGCTCCCAGACATTCATCAACGTCTTCAAGATGCTCCCAGACATTCATCAACGTCTTCAAGATGCTCCCAGACATTCATCAACGTCTTCAAGATGCTCCCAGACATTCATCAACGTCTTCAAGATGCTCCCAGACATTCATCAACGTCTTCAAGATGCTTCCAGACATTCATCAACGTCTTCAAGATGCTTCCAGACATTCATCAACGTCTTCAAGATGCTCCCAGACATTCATCAACGTCTTCAAGATGCTCCCAGACATTCATCAACGTAGATGAATGGTTCAGAGAACCGACAAGTTATAAATTAGACACATATGCAACACGTTTCCTCAATAAAGATACCCAAGTGTTGCATATGTGTCTAATTTATAATTCATCAACGTCTTCAAGATGCTCCCAGACATTCATTAACGTCTTCAAGATGCTCCCAGACATTCATCAACGTCTTCAAGATGCTTCCAGACATTCATCAACGTCTTCAAGATGCTCCCAGACATTCATCAACGTCTTCAAGATGCTTCCAGACATTCATCAACGTCTTCAAGATGCTCCCAGACATTCATCAACGTCTTCAAGATGCTCCCAGACATTCATCATCGTCTTCAAGATGCTCCCAGACATTCATCAACGTCTTCAAGATGCTCCCAGACATTCATCATCGTCTTCAAGATGCTCCCAGACATTCATCAACGTCTTCAAGATGCTCCCAGACATTCATCAATGCCTTGAAGGTCGATCTTAATACAATCATTGGCGGTGTGGTTGTAAAGGCTGGTGCACCACTCTGCACCTCCACTCTGCACCTCCACTCTGCACCTCCACTCTGCACCTCCACTCTGCACCTCCACTCTGCACCTCCACTCTGCACCTCCACTCTGCACCTCCACTCTGCACCTCCACTCTGCACCTCCACTCTGCACCTCCAGTGAGTGAGGGGACGCGCAGTGTAGCAAAGTCTGAGGCAACGAACACAAAATAAGCGAAGCAACAGCGAGAATGAGAGGGACTCGCTAAGCCAGTGAATAAATATAAGCATCTCTAAGTTAAATGTATAACTTTGAAGGGAACACAGCAGAGGCTGACAATTAGAGAGTGAAAAAAAAAGTAATCATCATTTACTTGTAAGTATTGAAAATATAAATGTTATGTAAGTTACGGTAAACTTTCTTGTAAAGTTCCATTATGAAGTGAAGTTCTGTTTTGGTAAGTGCGATTGAAACATGTCAATCCAAGATTGAAAGACGCTTGGAAAGGACACGAGCAATATCTTAGATCAAAAGTCCGTCACCAGCATCAAAAAACCTGCCTTCACTACGGAATTTAACACAAAATATTCACCTTCAACGACCCTTCTTCACTTCTTTTATAACTTAAGTATTTAAGACGTAAATATGGTGGAAGATGTCCTACCTATACTTCCAAGAAGTATAAAGTTTGTAATCATAAAATTCTTTTAAAAGTAGCGAGACGAGGGTCGCTGCCAGGAGCAGTTCTTCTTCATGTTGACGGATAATATTGATAACAGGATGTGTTCTACTATATCAGTAGTCGATGATAGTATTAGACTAGCGAATAGACGCAACAACTCACCATACAATACAACAACTGACTTCATAACGAATAATAATAATGATGATGATATATATATATATATATATATATATATATATATATATATATATATATATATATATATATATATATATATATATATATAATATATATATATATATATATAAATGTTTTTTTTCTCTTATGATGTTAATGGTAAAGTTTGTAGTTCCTGGTGTGAGCCATAGATGGCGGAGCTCAACTTGAAAATTCGTGGAAAAGTATTTCCAGATTCTGGCACTATTTTCTGGTTTTATGGCCTCGTGTGATTCTCTTGTTGTTTGTTGAGTGCCACGAGAAGCAACAAGAGCCTGGCACCCTCATAATACCAGATGAATGTCATAACTTGTCTATGGAAGACATCAGTGTTGTAGAGGTGTGAGCAAAGCTCACACCTCTACAACACAATTGTCATCAAAGATTTGTTAAGTTATACCATGAATTAAGGGAATATCCTGGACTTCACCTTACGAAACAAACAAAGCAAATGCGATAGTAATTATGGACAAGGTAGATTATAGTGGAAAAAATGAATGATATTAGAAGATAGGGGTACCTAAGTGCCTCTTAAACGCCATACACTCTGTTTTAGTGCTTGGCTGGGCTCAGCATGACAAGCACTGTATCCACCTTGTCTCTCTCTCCCTACAGTTGAACCCTAGGGTTGAACCCTAGGGTTGAACTTCTCTGAACACTCCTGGCCACTGTGTTTTGGTCAGCCGTAACGAAAGTAGACGGGTCAGAGAAAGCCGAGCTGGACTTGTGGTCCGGGATGAGATCATTCACTTTCCATCACATGACGGAGGCCTTACACCGGCTCGCCGGGCCATAGCCATGACTCGATCAGCAATAAAGCAAGCTATCATGCATGACCAAGCAAGCTGTGCTTGCTTGACTTAGGCGAGAACACCACACAGTCACGTAGACGCAGTCTTGTAGACACAGTCATGTACACAGTCATGTAGACACAGACACAGGCGACATTTCGCTCTGTGATAAAGCTGTACACAGAGCGATATGTTGCATCAATGTTAATTGCTTTCAGAGTGAAAGATGTGTAAAATAATAGCAATAATAATAATAATAATAATAATAATAATAATAATAATAATAATAATAATAATAATAATAATAATAATAATAATAATAATAATAATAATAATAATAATAATTATAGAAGAAGAAGAAAAAGAAGAAGAAAATAGAAAGAAGAGGAAGAAGAGCGGAGAAGAAGCGAAGGAGGAAGAGGAAGAAGAGAGGACAATTAAAGATGAGTTCCTGACGTCGAGCCTTGTGTCAGCCACCACCACCACCCCCTGCTGACACCAGTGTCTTGTGTCAGCCACCACCACCACCCCTGCTGACACCAGTGTCTTGTGTCAGCCACCACCACCCCCTGCTGACACCAGTGTCTTGTGTCAGCCACCACCACCACCCCCTGCTGACACCAGTGTCTTGTGTCAGCCACCACCACCACCCCCTGCTGACACCAGTGTCTTGTGTCAGCCACCACCACCACCACCTGCTGACACCAGTGTCTTGTGTCAGCCACCACCACCACCCCTGCTGACACCAGTGTCTTGTGTCAGCCACCACCACACCCCTGCTGACACCAGTGTCTTGTGTCAGCCACCACCACCACCCCTGCTGACACCAGTGTCTTGTGTCAGCCACCACCACCACCCCCTGCTGACACCAGTGTCTTGTGTCAGCCACCACCACCACCCCCTGCTGACACCAGTGTCTTGTGTCAGCCACCACCACCACCCCCTGCTGACACCAGTCTTGTGTCAGCCACCACACACCCCTGCTGACACCAGTCTTGTGCAGCCACCACCACACCCCTGCTGACACCAGTGTCTTGTGTCAGCCACCACCACCCTGCTGACACCAGTCTTGTGTCAGCCACCACCACCACCCCCTGCTGACACCAGTGTCTTGTGTCAGCCACCACCACCTGCTGACACCAGTCTTGTGTCAGCCACCACCACCTGCTGACACCAGTCTTGTGTCAGCCACCACCACCACCCTGCTGACACCAGTGTCTGTGTCAGCCACTACACACCACCTGCTGACACCAGTCTTTTGTCGCATCACCACTCCACCAGTCTGCACACCATCCCACCTGCTGACACGTCTTGTGTCAGCCACCACCACCTGCTGACACCAGTCTTGTGTCAGCCACCACATCCACAACCTGCTGACACGTCTTGTGTCACCCACCACCACCTGCTGACACCAGTCTTGTGTCAGCCGCAACCACCACCACCTGCTGACACGTCTTGTGTCAGCCACCACCACCTGCTGACACCATTTGTGTCACCACCCTCTGCACACAGTCTTGTGTCAGCCACCACCACCACCTGCTGACACCAGTCTTGTGTCAGCCACCACCACCTGCTGACACCATTTTTGTGTCAGCCACCACTACCTGCTGACACTAGTCTTGTGTCAGCCACCACCACCACCTGCTGACACCAGTCTTGTGTCAGCCACCACCTGTTGACACCAGTCTTGTGTCAGCCACCACCTGTTGACACCAGCCTTGTGTCAGCCACCACCACCTGTTGACACCAGCCTTGTGTCAGCCAACACCACCACCTGCTGACACCAGTCTTGTGTCAGTCAACACCATCTGCTGACACCAGTCTTGTGTCAGCCAACACCACTTGCTGACACCAGTCATGTGTCAGCCACCACCAACTGCTGACACTAACCGAAAAGTGTATCATTGAGCTGTCAGACACAGACAACAACTGTCAAACACAGGCAATAACTGTCAAACACAGGCAATAACTGTCAAACACAGGCAATAACTGTCAAACACAGGCAATAACTGTCAAACACAGACAACAACTGTCAAACACAGACAACAACTGTCAAACACAGACAACAACTGTCAAACACAGACAACAACTGTCAGACACAGACAACAACTGTCAAACACAGACAACTGTCAAACACAGGCAATAACTGTCAAACACAGGCAATACCTGTCAAACACAGACAACAACTGTCAGACACAGGCAACAACTTAAGCTTATTGGCCCCTGTGAGTGTCAACAGTCAAGTAAAACACTTGGTCTGTGAAAAAAAAAAAAATATCAGATTTTTCCAATATTTCCTGCGCTATGTAAATTCCACCTGGTGGTCCGGGTCAGCATTTGTCTCCGCTCTAATGCCAGAATTTATAGATTCAATGTATTTTTAATTTCTCATGCAGTAATTCTTATGTTTTTTTTAGTTATTGTTTTCACTGTCTTTTTGTGCGGAGTTGTATTTACAAGCTGAAAGCTGCTGTGCTGTCCCGGAATCAAACCCGGGTACTGCAGTTGTGAGCTGAATATATATATATATATATATATATATATATATATATATATATATATATATATATATATATATATATATATATATATATATACATATGTATATGAGTATTATCGAGAGATAGATAGATAGATAGATAGATAGATAGATAGATAGATAGATAGATTGATAGATAGAGAGTAGATAGATAGAGAGAGAGAGAGAGAGAGAGAGAGAGAGAGAGAGAGAGAGAGAGAGAGAGAGAGAGAGAGACAACAGAGGTTCAACTTTAACACAGTCAGGGGATCTACCTGATAATGTCAAGCAGTAATATCAACAGTGAGTGTGGCGCTGCTTCTTTCATCTCTCTCTTCATATGTATGTAAAAGAGAAAGGACACATAAAACATGTAAATCAGCCATGTAAAATAAACAGCAGACCTACAAATCTGTATTTTGCCTTTTCTTGATGTAGATTATGTCGAACTTACTGGACCAGTTTAGCTCCTGCATGATTCACTGCGACTGTCACCACTACTAGTTGTAGTAGTAGTAGTAATAGTAGTAGTAGAAATAGTAGTAGTAATAGTAGTAGTAGTAGTAATATAAACAGTGTGAGTCAGGGATAACTGAACCACAAGAGAAAGCGAGATACACAACTAACACACAATAATACTACTTAAGATTTCTAATTTTAACACACTTCTACAAGTCATCAGGGAAAGCATTCTTGGCTGTCATTCCCCCATCAAACACTGACAGACTAACAGCTATGCTGGACACATAGACAGGGAAAGCCTTCTTAATCCTCCTAATGTGAGTAATAGAGGATCACATGACAGCCAGTGGAGAGGAGGTGAGACAGCCAGTGGAGAGGAGGTGAGACAGCCAGTGGAGAGGAGGTGAGACAGCCAGTGGAGAAGAGGTGAGACAGCCAGTGGAGAGGAGGTGAGACAGCCAGTGGAGAGGAGGTGAGACAGCCAGTGGAGAGGAGGTGAGACAGCCAGTGGAGAGGAGGTGAAGCAATAGACAGGAGTGACAGAATGCAGATAGTAGTTTCAAGAGGCAACAGAAAGCCGGCGTGAGCCCCCAGACAGACGCATTACCCAATAAAAAGCAGCGGTGAATCCTATAGATGGTATCAGAGCAAGCAGATAGCAGGAAGAGGCAGCAGATAGCAGGAAGAAGCAGCAGATAGCAGGAAGAGGCAGAAGATAGCAGGAAGAGGCAGCAGATACCAGGAAGAGGCAGCAGATAGCAGGAAGAGGCAGCAGATAGCAGGAAGAGGCAGTAGATAGCAGGAAGAGGCAGTAGATAGCAGAAAGAGGCAGCAGAGGCAGCCACAATACGACAGAAATAATTGAGGCGACAACTTTGCGACTTTCAGAGAGTCTGTGACTTTCAGCGAGTCTGCGACTTTTAGCGAGTCTGCGACTTTCAGAGAGTCTGCGACTTTCAGCGAGTCTGCGACTTTCAGAGAGTCTGTGACTTTCAGCGAGTCTGCGACTTTTAGTGAGTCTGCGACTTTCAGCGAGTCTGCGACTTTCAGCGAGTCTGCGACTTTCAGCGAGTCTGCGACTTTCAGCGAGTCTGCGACTTTCAGCGAGTCTGCGACTTTCAGCGAGTCTGCGACTTTCAGCGAGTCTGCGACTTTCAGCAAGTCTGCGACTTTCAGCGAGTCTGCGACTTTCAGCGAGTCTGTGACTTTCAGCGAGTCTGCGACTTTCAGAGAGTCTGCGACTTTCAGCGAGTCTCCGACTTTCAGAGAGTCTGCGACTTTCAGCGAGTCTGCGACTTTCAGAGAGTCTGCGGCTTTCAGCGAGTCTGCGACTTTCATCGAGTCTGCGACTTTCAGAGAGTCTGCGACTTTCATCGAGTCTGCGACTTTCATCGAGTCTGCGACTTTCATCGAGTCTGCGACTTTCAGAGAGTCTGCGACTTTCAGCGAGTCTGCGACTTTCATCGAGTCTGCGACTCAAACAGTTAGGGTAAAAATTCTAATTATTTCAGCCTATCTTAAGTTGTATATTCTCAGTAACGTTGAGAGCCGAGGGAAAAAAACCAGAGAGATCCTTGGGATCACATCTGGAGGACCTGGGTTCGATGCCTCGACATGCGGAAACGTTGAGAATGTTTCCTGACACTTGTTGCTCATGTTCATTAAGTAGGTACATGGGTGTTAGCAGACTGTTGTGGGGTGGCATCCTGGTGAAGAGAATCAGTAAGTAGGTACCTGGGTGTTAGCAGGCTGTTGTGGGTGGCATTCTAGTAAATAGATTCAGTAAGTAGGTATACCTGTGTGTTAGCAGGCTGCTGTGGGTGGCATTCTGGTCAAGAGATTCAGTAAGTAGGTACCTGGGTGCTAGCAGGCTGTTGTGGGTGGCATTCTAGTAAATAGATTCAGTAAGTAGGTATACCTGTGTGTTAGCAGGCTGCTGTGGGTGGCATTCTGGTCAAGAGATTCAGTAAGTAGGTACTTGGGTGTTAACAGGCTGTTGTGGGTGGCATCCTGGTGAAGATCAAGCTAGCCCATTTTAAGTAAGCTTAAAGACATAGTGCCTTCACTGATCATCTCTGGGTTAATAGTCTGGATAAGAATTCAAAATTTCTTTAAATAAATTTGGCTGAAATTATTATTTAGACTAAGGATGCTGCATCTTGCATCTCTGAATGATGGTTAGATGACGACACAGTGCCTGCTGATGAGACCACAAAGTGCCTGCTGATGAGACCACACAGTGCCTGGTGGTGAGACCTCACAGTGCCTGCTGATGAGACCACACAGTGCCTGCTGATGAGACCACACAGTGCCTGGTGGTGAGACCTCACAGTGCCTGCTGATGAGACCACACAGTGCCTGCTGATGAGACCACACAGTGCCTGCTGGTGAGACCACACAGTGCCTGCTGATGAGATGACACAGTGCCTGCTGATGAGACCACACAGTGCCTGCTGATGAGACGACACAGTGCCTGCTGATGAGACCACACAGTGCCTGCTGATGAGACCACACAGTGCCTGCTGATGAGACCACACAGTGCCTGCTGATGAGACCACACAGTGCCTGCTGATGAGACCACACAGTGCCTGCTGATGAGACCACACAGTGCCTGCTGGTGAGACCACACAGTGCCTGCTGATGAGATCACACAGTGCCTGCTGATGAGACCACACAGTGCCTGCTGGTGAGACCACACAGTGCCTGCTGATGAGACCACACAGTGCCTGCTGATGAGACCACACAGTGCCTGCTGATGAGACCACACAGTGCCTGCTGATGAGACCACACAGTGCCTGATGATGAGACCACACAGTGCCTGATGATGAGACCACACAGTGCCTGCTGATGAGACCACACAGTGCCTGCTGATGAGACCACACAGTGCCTGATGATGAGACCACACAGTGCCTGATGATGAGACCACACAGTGCCTGCTGATGAGACCACACAGTGTGTTATTGTTGCTTCTCTCCTACTGATCCTCACTCCTCAACGCACCTAGCTAGCGAGCGGTCAGACCTACTGATCCTCACTCCTCAACGCACCTAGCTAGCGAGCGGTCAGACCTAATGATCTTCACTCCTCAACGCACCTCGCAAGCGAGCGGTCAGACCTACTGATCCTCACTCCCTCGCACCTGCACGATCCTCACCTCAACGCACCTGAGCGAGCGGTCAGACCTACTGATCCTCACTCCTCAACGCACCTCGCTAGCGAGCGGTCAGACCTACTGATCCTCACTCCTCAACGCACCTCGCTAGCGAGCGGTCAGACCTACTGATCCTCACTCCTCAACGCACCTCGCTAGCGAGCGGTCAGACCTACTGATCCTCACTCCTCAACGCACCTCGCTAGCGAGCGGTCAGACCTACTGATCCTCACTCCTCAACGCACCTCGCTAGCGAGCGGTCAGATCTATAAAAGTTCAGGATATATTAAGGCTGACTGGACTGAGAGTTCTCCCAAAGGGATTCCTGGCAGTGCAACCCAATATCTTTTGACGGGGGTCAAGTACGTGGAGGTTAATGGGCCCGGTAAAGCCTGCAAGAATGCAATAACCTGAAGTATGCAGCAGACTATTTCCAGCAGAGTGTCTGTCTGCCTTGATTTCTGGAGCTGCTGTTGCTGTACTGTCTGCGCTCTCTCTCGTAAGTCCTTCTTATAGTCTGTAAGTAATATGTTACTCTAACTTATATGTTAATTTTATATTCTTTATTTGATAAAATTGTGATTGATATATAATTAAGTAAATGATATATTAATGTTTACAAGGCTTTTTATTATTGAATTTCATATGAACGGATAAAAGGGAACACACACACATACACACACACACACACACACACACACACACACACACACACACACGTTTAAATATATATTCTTCAATTTATGTCTTGGTGTAGCTGAGTCAGTGTTACTAAAATTGAACTATATTTTGATACAAAAGTGTGAGTGACCTATAGAAAAATAACCTGAACTTATTATACACAACGCAACTAGATTAGTTACTCAACATAAAATATTAAAATATATAGTATATAAGAGAAAAAAATATGATATATAGATATAATAAATATTAAGAATATAATAAAATATATTATAGTATATATTATATATATATATATATATATATATATATATATATATATATATATATATATATATATATATATATATATATATATATATATATATATATATATATATATATATATATATATATATATATATATATATATATTATATATAGTAGAAGGAGGTGCCAAGTCTTGGGTAGCTGAGTCAGTGTTACTATGAACCATTGGATACAATGTAGTATGAAGTGTTGATAAGAAGAACGTGGTGGAGGTGACCTCACACACTGAGAGGCAGTGTTACAATAACACTGAAGACGTGTACACACACAACGCACCAGATGCTAGTTGCAACGTCAACATAGAGAGAGAGAGACAGAGAGAGAGAGAGAGAGAGAGAGAGAGAGTGATCCACACTAAACATTCGTCAGGAGCAAACTGGAAGGGCACACAAGTGTTGGTATGTGTAATTAATGCTTCCCAACAGCCGTCAAACTTTTAATTACTGCTCTCTAGTTATATTTAACTTCAGCTGCTCCAGGTTGCAACCCCCCCCCTCCCCCCAGATGAAATTCCACCTTAGGATTTTTTTTTTCAAAATTTCGGTGCATTTCTAAAAATTTAATTTTGACAGAAATATTTCTCGAAACTTTTTTTTTTTTTTACATCCTGACTATAATGTAATATACTGTATAATACACTGTGTAATACACTGTGTAATACACTGTGTAATACACTGTGTATTACACTGTGTAATACACTGTGTAATACACTGTGTAATACACTGTGTAATACACTGTGTAATACACTGTGTAATACACTGTGTAATACATTGTGTAATACACTGTGTAATACACTGTGTAATACAGTGTGATAATACAGTATAATACACTGTGTAATACACTGTGTAATACACTGTGTAATACACTGTGTAATACACTGTGTAATACACTGTGTAACACTGTGTAATACACTGTGTAATACACTGTGTAATACACTGTGTAATACACTGTGTAATACACTGTGTAATACACTGTGTAATACACTGTGTAATACACTGTGTAATACACTTTGTAATACACTGTGTAATACACTGTGTAATACAGTGGGATAATACTGTATAATACACTGTGTAATACACTGTGTAATACACTGTGTAATACACTGTGTAATACACTGTGTAATACACTGTGTAATACACTGTGTAATACACTTTGTAATACTGTGTAATACACTGTGTAATACACTGTGTAATACACTGTGTAATACACTGTGTAATACACTTTGTAATACTGTGTAATACACTGTGTAATACACTGTGTAATACACTGTGTAATACACTGTGTAATACACTGTGTAATACACTGTGTAATACACTGTGTAATACACTGTGTAATACACTGTGTAATACACTGTGTAATACACTGTGTAATACACTGTGTAATACACTGTGTAATACACTGTGTAATACACTGTGTAATACACTGTGTAATACACTGTGTAAAACACTGTGTAATACACTTGTAATACACTGTGTAATACACTGTGTAATACACTGTGTAATACACTGTGTAATACACTGTGTAATACACTGTGTAATACACTGTGTAATACACTGTGTAATACACTTTGTAATACACTGTGTAATACACTGTGTAATACACTGTGTAATACAGTGTATATGATAATACACTGTGTAATACACTGTGTAATACACTTGTAATACACTGTGTAATACACTGTGTAATACACTGTGTAATACACTTGTAATACACTGTGTAATACACTGTGTAATACACTGTGTAATACACTGTGTAATACACTGTGTAATACACTTGTAATACACTTGTAATACACTGTGTAATACACTGTGTAATACACTGTGTAATACACTGTGTAATACACTGTGTAATACACTGTGTAATACACTGTGATAATACTGTGTAATACACTGTGTAATACACTGTGTAATACACTGTGTAATACACTGTGAAGGAACTATTAACAGCTGTGGTGTATGTCTCTCAGTGTATATACGCTGAAAGGTGTATGTCTCTCAGTGTATATACGTTTAGAGGTGTATGTCTCTCAGTGTATATACGCTGAGAGGTGTATGTCTCTCAGTGTATATACGCAGAGAGGTGTATGTCTCTCAGTGTATATACGCTGAGAGATGTATTTCTCTCAGTGTATATACGCTGAGAGGTGTATGTCTCTCAGGGTATATACGCTGAGAGGTGTATGTCTCTCAGTGTATATACGCTGAGAGGTGTATGTCTCTCAGGGTATATACGCTGAGAGGTGTATGTCTCTCAGTGTATATACGCTGAGAGGTGTATGTCTCTCAGGGTATATACGCTGAGTGGTGTATGTCTCTCAGGGTATATACGCTGAGAGGTGTATGTCTCTCAGTGTATATACGCTGAGAGGTGTATGTCTCTCAGGGTATATACGCTTAGAGGTGTATGTCTCTCAGTGTATATACGCTGAGAGGTGTATGTCTCTCAGGGTATATACGCTGAGAGGTGTATGTCTCTCAGGGTATATACGCTGAGAGGTGTATGTCTCTCAGGGTATATACGCTGAGAGGTGTATGTCTCTCAGGGTATATACGCTGAGACGTGTGTCTCTCAGGGTATATACGCTGAGAGGTGTATGTCTCTCAGGGTATATACGCTGAGAGGTGTCTCTCAGGGTATATACGCTGAGAGGTGTATGTCTCTCAGGGTATATAACTGAGAGGTGTATGTCTCTCAGTGTATTTACGCTGAGAGGTGTATGTCTCTTAGGGTATATACACTGAGAGGTGTATGTCTCTCAGGGTATATACACTGAGAGGTGTATGTCTCTCAGGGTATATAACTGGGAGGTGTATGTCTCTCAGGGTATATACGCTGAGAGGTGTATGTCTCTCAGTGTATATAAGCTGAGAGGTGTATGTCTCAGTGTATATACACTGTATATACACTGAGAGCTTACTTTAATCTTTATTTTAGGTATTAAATTATCCCTGATCTGTGGTTAATGACCCTCGTGTTGTAGATAGGCTTTAAACCCCATTAACCAAAATAAATGTGTATATGAAGAGAGAAATATGTATTTTTCATTTTTTATAACTCGTCTCCCACCGAGGCAAGGTGACCCGTGTAGGGTATATACCGAGTAGTGTATATTAGTTTACCTGCACCGAGCGGCGCATATGTCAGTGTATATACATAGCATGATGTATATTTTGCAATGAATATACATTGACAGTATATTCCTTTCATTAGATAGAAAAGTATCTAAAAGGGGGGTATATAATCTTAACGACCTTCCTGCAGTTAATCATTCTCAAAACCACCCTAGACCCGGAGACAAAATCAATTTCCTACTCCCTACGTTCCTTATTACCTCCCTCTACCATCCCCCTCTGTCTTTCCTCCTCTTTCTCCTGCCACTACCTACCCCCTACCTCCTACCCTCCTTCCCTCCCTCCCTATTAAGAAAATTTTCCAGCCAAACGGTAAGCGACACCGGGATTCTGTAAAGAAAGCCGGAATGGGACTCACTAAGTCCGGCTACGGAACCTGGCATATGATCCGTTCCATTTGGGAGAGAATCCCCTTCAATATGTGATGGAAGAAACAAGAGGTGGAAGAGAGATGTAACTGAAGGAAAAGATGGGGAATAGGGAGAAATTGAGGAGAAATATGTGAAACGGAAATGAGAGAGAAGAGAGAGAGAGGGCATGTGATGAAAGGAGAGGAAGCTGGAGTCGAGGCAGAGAAAAGAGAAGAAGATGGAGGGAAAAAGAGAGAGGAGGGTGGAATGGAAAATTAAGTAGAATTAAAGATGAAAGGGGAGGATAATAGGAGGTAAAATGGAAGAGGAGGGAGAGAGAAAGAGATAGAGGAAGAATGGAAAGGTGGGTGAGTAGGGAGTGAGAGGATTACAGGATGAGAGAGTGAGGCTCACACTGTGTGGAGCCTGGGGGAGTGGTTCACTGAGTGGAGCTTGGGGGAGTGGTTCACTGAGTGGAGCCTTGGGGGAGTGGTTCACTGTGTGGAGCCTTGGGGAAGTGGTTCACTGAGTGGAGCCTTGGGGGAGTGGTTCACTGTGTGGAGCCTGAGGGAGTGGTTCACTGTGTGGAGCCTTGGGGAAGTGGTTCACTGTGTGGAGCCTTGGGGGAGTGGTTCACTGTGTGGAGCCTGGGGGAGTGGTTCACTGAATGGAGCTTGGGGAGTGGTTCACTGTGTGGAGCCTTGGGGGAGTGGTTCACTGAGTGGAGCCTTGGGGAAGTAGTTCACTGTGTGGAACCTCGAGGTTTCACCACTTATTGAGATCGTTAAAAAAAAAAAAATATTTCCTCCCACTGACCTGCTTCCCACTTTCTCAATTCCATTTTCTCCCCTCCTGCTTATCCTACTCTCAATTCACCCATCTCATCCTACTTCCCCCTTCCCCCCTCACATTCCCTCCCTCTCAACATTACCTTCCCCTCCCCACATCCCTCTCACCTATCAACCCTCTCGGTTTTCGTACTAAAATTCCCTAATCTCTTGATGTACCGAATGTAAACAGAGGATTTTTTTTTAAATGTCGATCAACGCTATGGGAGACTAATCTTTTATTTATGACTGATGTTATAGATCTGATAAACATTTAGTAGGAGGATCCTACTTTGTTTCCGCGTGTGTGTGTGTAGTACTAACCCTCTTCACCCTTGCTTTAGATGGATCTAGTATCTTTGTGCTGCTGTGTACGATGTTTTCTTTCACTGTCTTTTTCGTATAGTTTCCTGTCATGTTAGTAAGTTAGGGATATACATATACTCAGGACATACGCTGAGAGGGGTAGTAGTAGGATAGACTAATGTTAGAATTTAGATAGATAGATATAGAAATAGATATAAATAGATAGACAAATAGATATATTTTTTATATATAAAGAGAGAAAGAGAGGGAGAGTAGAGAGTGGAGAGTGTATGAGAGACACCAGGCAGAGAGAGGGAGAGAGGTTCACCTTGAAGGCAGATGGGGAAAAGACTTAAAGCACACTATTCCACCACCACCAACACAGCTTCTGAACTCTGTCCTTTCTTACTCTCTCACTAACCTTCTTGAGGACTAGAAGAAATCTTTGAAGATTGTTTTTTTTTGTTTCCCAGGACTGTGGCCGATTCACATCTCTGATGTACATGATAGTCTTTGATGTGCCAGGTGTTTCGTAATACTAACAATAGTATTTAGAGCGTAGTATGGTCTGTAATGAGTAAGATACTCTCACATCCGCATGATTGTTTTCATTATAAATGATGTTCTTTGATTCCCAGGATAGTCTCCGAAGCAAATATCTTTTTTCAGCACCAGAATGGTCTCTGGGCGCGTACAATGGTCTGTGTTTCGATGGGTGCGCACGAGGACAAGGTGCAACTATCTGGGGTCACTTTAAGGATTCTGCTGCTGTTGCCAGGCCAGGAATTTGCCTAGCTCAAATAAATTAACAAACACATACTTTGCAATCTAAATGTTGCAAGGGGGGCAATAGCAGCGTGCCGATACCAGGACCAGTGACATTCTCAAAGTTATTTGGATAACATTAATTGGAAGAAGGCTCTTACTTGGATCAAATCTGCTCCCTGTGTACTCATTTGGTATTTCCTGAAAGAGTTCCTACCACTGGGAATACTTCCAAGGTATTAGTTTGATAGTCACCGGAAGAGGTGAGACGAAATTTCAAACTGCCTTCTCTGAAAGTGTATCCCAAGCATTACTTTTCTCGTGGTATATTGGAATGCCCAAATGAGGCTGAGTATTTAAGGAGCGAGGTTAAGATATACCAGTGAATATCCCAGTGGAAAGATCGTTTTCCTGAGGGGTGAGGAAGTAGTGCTCGCACAGAGAATGATGATAGTAATACTGCTCACTTCACAAATCCCCCTCCTTCAAGATGTCTGTGAAAGGCTCTTGAGACAGGGAACTGGAGTTATCCTCTCCTTCCTTAGAGTGAACCAGATTGTCTCCCAATCCCCAGACACTGTATGACCCAGAGGGTTTAGGGCTTCCCCATGACTATATAATAATAATAATAATAATAATAATAATAATAATAATAATAATAATAATAATAATAATAATAATAATAATAATAATAATAATAATAATAAATATAATAAGGAGAGAGAGGGGCCTCTCCTCTAGAGAGAACTATAGTTCCCTCTGCCTCCAGTTTGAACACCTTCATATAACCTCAGTATTGAATTGATGAAGCCACTGGCTGGCAAAACACCTTCATAATAAAGATACCCAGGTATTGTAAATGTCTTATTCATCATCTAGACGATATTACAGTTGGGTGTGTACCATCATCATGGCGGAGAGAGAGGAAACTATAACAGCAATGCATATGCATATATATATATGCATATATATATATATATATATATATATATATATATATATATATATATATATATATATATATATATATATATATATATATATATATATATATATATTTGCCTTTGTCACAGGTGGTTTTAAATATTTCAGAATCAAAATCAAATGCAAGCAGACCTCACACGTTTCAAAGCATGAGAGACAGATGAACTTGGTACTCAAACACTGTGTAATTCTTCGGTACTCGAAGGAATTACAGTGGATTCAGACGCTACAAGTGCTCTCTCTCTCTCTCTCTCTCATTCACTCTTACTTGCAAACTATTTATTGCAAACTATTCTCCCACTCATCCATCCATCCAGGTATCGTCTTCCAGGTCAACTCATCCACTGGTCCACAACTCTGGTCCAGCTAGAGCAGACATTCTCTGCCTCCGTAAATCCTGCCTTCCTCCCACGACGCTCTGAACTTCTGAACTTTTTTCTGAAACTATTTACAGTTTTTCTTCTTCCTGACGCCGACCCGCATCATAAAATCCCCGCCTGCCACCACTGCTGCCGTCACCAGTGCTGCCACCACTGCTGCCACCACTACTGCCACCTCAGCTACCACCACTGCTGCCACCACCGCTGCCGTCACCAGTGCTGCCACCACTGCTGCCGTCACTAGTGCTGCCGTCACTAGTGCTGCTACCACTACTGCCACCACAGCTGCCACCACTGCTGCCACCACTGCTGCCACCACTGCTGCCGTCACTGCTGCCGTCACCAGTGCTGCCACCAATGCTGCCGTCACTAGTGTTGCCACCACTGCTGCCGTCACCAGTGCTGCCACCACTGCTGCCACTACTGTTGCCACCACTGCTGCCACCAGTGCTGCCACCACAGCTGCCACCACTGCTGCCGGCACTGCTGCCACCACTGCTGCCACCACTGTTGCCACCAACACTGCCACCAGAGCTGTCATCCTTCGCCTCACCACTCTGCTACAGAAGCTAGCTTGCTTCAGCAGCTCGGCCGCGCTACAAGTATCACAAGCTTACAGAAAAGAATAATAAGAAGCAGCAGCAGCAGCAGCAGCAGCAGCAGCAGCAGCAGCAGCAGCAGCAGCAGCAGCAGCAGCAGCAGAAGGTGACCCCATGAGTGTACGGAGTACAAGTCCGCCGTCGAGAAGAAGTCTACTCTGAAGCGTCAGGGAGAGAATCCTCACCACAGTGTTCTTACCAGAAGCCCGTGGCACCACTCCTGTATCCTTGAAGAGTCATTTGTGAAGCATTTAGCAATCTTTAATATTGAAACGTTTCGCCAGCCGCCTGGCGAAACATTTCAACATTTTATAGATTCTACAATAAAATTTCAACAGAAGAGATTTTCCCAAATGCCGTACAAGTGTATGATTCTTCAATTTGTCGTTTTTTCAAAGGATTTACATCATAAGGTGTAGGCTTTCCACTCCGTCTCTCGGTCTTCCCATGTGACTTTAATAATCAGCACAGCAGAGTCGTATTAGAGAGGACACAGCAGGTGAGTATACAGAGACCAACGTCAGTAAGTGAGGAGGCAGGTCAAGTACATCAGTCCCCCTCCAGCATTCATGGAAGACAGTCAGTCACCTAGACTGCAACACAGTGTTGCATGTGGGTCTTAGAAAGCAGAAGCTTGTTTAGAAAGATAAGTAACACGTCACCAGTTGCAGCCCAGCATTTCCAAATTAATTCATATATATATATATGCAATTTGACATGGAATATTTCTAACTGAAAATATAAATTAGTAAAGTTTTATTGGCGTCAGTGGGATCCGCCTGTAGTGTTGGATCCTCTTCTGAACACAAATGAAACGTTTTGACGAATATTTGCTGGTTGTGGCTGTAACAACTACAAGAGTTACAGTAATCAATATTGGCAAAATCGTTCATTTCATAAAAAGAAAAAAATGGAAATGGAAGGTAGGGAAACAGGGAAAAGAGAGAGAGAGAGAGAGAGAGAGAGAGAGAGAGAGAGAGAGAGAGAGAGAGAGAGAGAGAGAGAGAGAGAGAGAGGAGAGACACAAGCTACATAAAGAGGATAAAAGGCTATTATATATATATATATATATATATATATATATATATATATATATATATATATATATATATATATATATATATACATATATAATGTAATAACAGTGAATCAAAGGTCACTGCTGAGAGAAATACATGTGAGAGTGAAGGGTAGTGACTCAAGAACTCACAGTTTTTGCCTGACTCTGTCCTTAGCCCAAGATTCTTAATACATTAAGAGGTGTTATGTAGTGGCCTCTTTGTGGGAAAACCTTGCAAAGTGCATTGCGTTAATTAATTGCCTCGTGGCATTCTGGCTTGCAACCGGCAAGTTCGTTCTGCAGAAAAGCTATCGTGGATCCTAGAAGCAAGAGAAGCTCTGCAACTTGTGCTTGTGTTCTTCGGGTTTTTCTGCACGCTTGCCATGGGTATTCTGTTGCATGTATGGTGGGTATTCTGTTGCATGTATGGTGGGTATTCTGTTGTATGTATGGAGGGTATTCTGTTGTATGTATGGTGGGTATTCTGTTGCATGTATGGTGGGTATTCTGTTGTATGTATGGAGGGTATTCTGTTGTATGTATGGAGGGTATTCTGTTGTACGTATGGTGGGTATTCTGTTGTACGTATGGTGAGTATTCTGTTGTATGTATGGTGGGTATTCTGTTGTATGTATGGTGGGTATTCTGTTGTATGTATGGAGGGTATTCTGTTGTATGTATGGTGGGTATTCTGTTGTATGTATGGTGGGTATTCTGTTGTATGTATGGTGGGTACTCTGTTGTATGTATGGTGTGTATTCTGTTGTATGTATGGTTGGTATTCTGTTGTATGTATGGTGGGTATTCTGTTGTATGTATGGTGGGTATTCTGTTGTATGTATGGTGGGTACTCTGTTGTATGTATGGTGGGTATTCTGTTGTATGTATGGTGGGTACTCTGTTGTATGTATGGTGGGTATTCTGCTGTATGTATGGTGGGTACTCTGTTGTATGTATGGGGGTATTCTGTTGTATGTATGGTGGGTATTCTGTTGTATGTATGGTGGGTACTCTGTTGTATGTATGGGGGTATTATGTTGTATGTATGGTGGGTATTCTGTTGTATGTATGGTGGGTATTCTGTTGTATGTATGGTTGGTATTCTATTGCATGTATTGTGAGTACTCTGTTGTATGTATGGTGGGTATTCTGCTGTATGTATGGTGGGTACTCTGTTGTATGTATGGTGAGTACTCTGTTGTATGTATGGTGAGTATTTTGTTGTATGTATGGTGGGTACTCTGTTGTATGTATGGTGGGTACTCTGTTGTATGTATGGTGGGTACTCTGTTGTATGTATGGTGGGTACTCTGTTGTATGTATGATGGGTACTCTGTTGTATGTGTTTTGCTAGTTCCTGTTTATGTTTTGAGTGTTTGTGTGAGAGCGTGAGACTGTCTTGAGTGTTTGTGTGAGTGCGTGAGACCGTCTTGAGTGGGTGAGTGAGTTAGTGAGTGGAGAATGAGAGTATATGGAACGGAGTGGATAAGTGAGAGTATAAGGAGGGTGGATGGGTGAAAGTGAGTGAATGTGAGAGTGGATAGGTGAGAGTGCCACCTCCTTCCCCCCACCGTGTTCCCTCTCCCCGGTGGCACAGGTAAATTATTGACTCCTCACTGGCACTGTGTATCTTCCTGCCTGATACCTCCTGCTTTAACACCATAAATACCACCTCTACACACACACTCTCTCCCTCTCTCTCTCTATCTATCTATCTCTATCTCTCATCCACCCCATTCTTCTTCAACATATCTATTATTATTCTCTCCGTTTTTACTCCCCTCTTACACTGACACTTCCGTCTCACACTTTGCACTTCTCTCACACTTATACATCTATTTCCATAAGTCTCTGATACATGATAATTCAACAAAAACCTATCAATGTTTAGGTCCAGGACCGAGACATTGTCGTGAGTTACCTCTCCCAAGTGCGCGTTTCTTACGAAGTGTTGCAGCCTCGGTACTTTGATTATTTGACTCTTTAAAACCAAATCTCTACACATTCTCCTTAATTTCCGATCCTCCTCCCCCTCTGATAATCTTCCTGTACTCTAATTTATAACATTTGCCACACTGGGTAGGAAGCGATTTGTAATTCTATAATATATATATATATATATATATATATATATATATATATATATATATATATATATATATATATATATATATATATATATATACATATATAATTTATCTTATTTATTTCTCTTCACATCGTTAACTAGTTTGGTGGTCTAGTTCACTTTACTCCCTAATTTATTTCTTTTCTACTGGCTTCCAGCACAGAAGTGGAAGCAGAAACCGACAGACACTCAATAAAGCTTACACTCACGTAGATGAAGGGAGAGTGAGTTGCAGAGAGGAAATAAAAGTGGTGTGTGGTAGACAGCTCAGAGGCATCTTGCCGGGGTGTAGTCAGCCCGTATAGCCCCTCAGAGATCCAGTGATGTAGTCAGCCCGTATAGCCTCTCAGAGATCCAGTGATGTAGTCAGCCCGTATAGCCTCTCAGAGATCCAGTGATGTAGTCAGCCCGTATAGCCTCTCAGAGATCCAGTGAACCTCAGAGATCCAGTGAACCTCAGAGATCCAGTGAAGCTCACAGATCCAGTGAACCTCAGAGATCCAGTGAACCTCGTAGATCCAGTGAGCCTCAGAGATCCAGTGAACCTTGGAGATCCAGTGAACCTCAGAGATCCAGTGAACCTCGGAGATCCAGTGAACCTCGGAGATCCAGTGAACCTCAGAGATCCAGTGAACCTCAGAGATCAAGTGAACCTTGGAGATCCAGTGAACCTCAGAGATCCAGTGAACCTCAGAGATCCAGTGAACCTCAGAGATCCAGTGAACCTCGGAGATCCAGTGAACCTCAGAGATCCAGTGAACCTCAGAGATCCAGTGAACCTTGGAGATCCAGTGAATCTCAGAGATCCAGTGAACCTCAGAGATCCAGTGAACCTCAGAGATCCAGTGAACCTCGGAGATCCAGTGAACCTCGTAGATACAGTGAACCTCAGAGATCCAGTGAACCTCAGAGATCCAGTGAACCTCAGAGATCCAGTGAACCTCAGAGATCCAGTGAACCTCGGAGATCCAGTGAACCTCAGAGATCCAGTGAACCTCTGAGATCCAGTGAACCTCAGAGATCCAGTGAACCTCAGAGATCCAGTGAACCTCAGAGATCCAGTGAACCTCGGAGATCCAGTGAACCTCAGAGATCCAGTGAACCTCAGAGATCCAGTGAACCTCAGAGATCCAGTGAACCTCAGAGATCCAGTGAATCTCGGAGATCCAGTGAACCTCAGAGATCCAGTGAACCTCGGAGATACAGTGAACCTCGGAGATCCAGTGAACCTCAGAGATCCAGTGAACCTCGGAGATCCAGTGAACCTCAGAGATCCAGTGAACCTCGGAGATCCAGTGAACCTCAGAGATCCAGTGAACCTCAGAGATCCAGTGAACCTCAGAGATCCAGTGAACCTCGGAGATCCAGTGAACCTCAGAGATCCAGTGAACCTCGGAGATCCAGTGAACCTCAGAGATCCAGTGAACCTCAGAGATCCAGTGAACCTCAGAGATCCAGTGAACCTCAGAGATCCAGTGAATCTCGGAGATCCAGTGAACCTCAGAGATCCAGTGAACCTCGGAGATACAGTGAACCTCGGAGATCCAGTGAACCTCAGAGATCCAGTGAACCTCGGAGATCCAGTGAACCTCAGAGATCCAGTGAACCTCGGAGATCCAGTGAACCTCGGAGATCCAGTGAACCTCAGAGATCCAGTGAACCTCGGAGAACCATCCGACCTGAAGAAAAGATAAAAAAAATTACCATCCTGACACAGGAGATAAGATAGAAGATCTTCCAAGGAGAAAAAGGTGTCACTTCAATATAATTTAAGTTAAATCATTAAAAGAACTTACATCAAAACAAGACAGGTAAGAGCTACAACAACTGACAAATACTAAGCTTTGAGAAAAATGAATGCGCCAACTGATTCAGCGACTGATGGTTATGACTGTGAGAGCAGCGAGGAGCCCAGCCAGTTTACCACGTAACATGTGGACCATCTGTAGGTGGCGCTGAAGTCAACATACTCTGTAAACAGTCGCATCACACGGGTAAATGATGTAGATCGTAGTTCTTAATGCATTTACACTGAAGTTTACACTTCTAAGAGAACATTTCTCTCACTCGCTCAAGTGTTTTCCTGTTAACTCAACTGGGGACTAGTTCCTAGGCCGCTTGCTTATCCACCCGCTATTATGTCCATAGGATGGACATAATGTACACAACAAACTAGCTAGTATCGTTCACAGAATGAATATACAGTATACAATAAACTAGCCACTACCGTCCAGAGGAGGATAGAGTGTACACGATAAACTAGCCACTAACGTCCAGAGGAGGGTAGAGTGTACACGATAAACTAGCCACTACCGTCCAGAGGAGGGTAGAGTGTACACGATAAACTAGCCACTACCGTCCAGAGGAGGGTAGAGTGTACACGATAAACTAGCCACTACCGTCCAGAGGAGGATAGAGTGTACACGATAAACTAGCCACTACCGTCCAGAGGAGGGTAGAGTGTACACGATAAACTAGCCTACCGTCAGGGAGGATGAGTGACATGATAAACTAGCCACTAACGTCAGAGGAGGGTAGAGTGTACACGATAAACTAGCCACTACCGTCCAGAGGAGGGTAGAGTGTACAGATAAACTAGCCACTACCGTCAGAGGAGGGTAGAGTGTACACGATAAACTAGCCACTACCGTCCAGAGGAGGTAGAGTGTACACGATAAACAGCCACTAACGTCCAGAGGAGGTAGAGTGTACACGATAAACTAGCCACTACCGTCCAGAGGAGGGTAGAGTGTACACGATAAACTAGCCACTACCGTCCAGAGGAGGTAGAGTGTACACGATAAACTAGCCACTACGTCCAGAGGAGGATAGAGTGTACACGATAAACTAGCCACTAACGTCCAGAGGAGGGTAGAGTGTACACGATAAACTAGCCACTACCGTCCAGAGGAGGATAGAGTGTACATGATAAACTAGCCACTACCGTCCAGAGGAGGATAGAGTGTACACGATAAACTAGCCACTAACGTCCAGAGGAGGGTAGAGTGTACACGATAAACTAGCCACTACCGTCCAGAGGAGGATAGAGTGTACATGATAAACTAGCCACTACCGTCCAGAGGAGGATAGAGTGTACACGATAAACTAGCCACTAACGTCCAGAGGAGGGTAGAGTGTACACGATAAACTAGCCACTACCGTCCAGAGGAGGATAGAGTGTACATGATAAACTAGCCACTACGTCCAGAGGAGGATAGAGTGTACACGATAAACTAGCCACTAACATCCAGAGGAGGGTAGAGTGTACACGATAAACTAGCCACTACCGTCCAGAGGAGGATAGAGTGTACATGATAAACTAGCCACTACCGTCCAGAGGAGGATAGAGTGTACACGATAAACTAGCCACTAACGTCCAGAGGAGGGTAGAGTGTACACGATAAACTAGCCACTACCGTCCAGAGGAGGATAGAGTGTACATGATAAACTAGCCACTACCGTCCAGAGGAGGATAGAGTGTACACGATAAACTAGCCACTACCGTCCAGAGGAGGGTAGAGTGTACACGATAAACTAGCCACTACCGTCCAGATGAGGATAGAGTGTACACAATAAACTACCCACATCGCCCCCATAATTTAATGGAATCTCAAATCCCTTTTAAGAAAAGCTGGCCACTCAGGTGTCCATTTCAAAGCAACATTCATGTTTTTAACATTTTTACCTGACATTTCCCAGTTATAAGAAGGGGGCTGTGTCAACAGGTGGGAGGAGGAGGAGTCAGTGGTGGGTGTGGATGAGGGGAACAATAGTGTGGGTGTTACAGAAAGAGGTACAGGAGTCGGTTGTGGATGTGGAGAGGCGAGAGAGACATGTAAAAGGTAAGCATAAAGCAGATAGGTCAGAACGAGACACCCATCACTGCCTCAGTGGTGGTCAGTTTTCCCACTGACAAAACCCTACGTCTCCCCTAGAGGATAATAATGTCATTGGAAAAACACACACACAAGCACACACAAAGAACTAGTTTCCATTAAGACAACGTTTCGCTCTGTATAGAGCCCTAGAGTGCTTGATGTAGAGCGTTAATCCCCAGTCACGGCTTGACTGAGCTGGTAATGTTAGATGGTTTGTGTGTGTACTCACTTATATGTGGTTGCAGGGGTCGATTCACAGCTCCTGGCCTCGCCTCTTCGCTGGTCGCTGCTAGGTCCACTCTCTTCCTGCTCCAAGAGCTTTATCGTACCTCTTCTGTGTGTGTCGCTGCGGCTTATGCAAAGCACTGAGTTATTACAAGTGTCGACACTGGGTCTTCACCGCCTCTGCACCTCAACCTTTTCCACGCATTCCGGACTACGCTGGATTAAAAAAATACAATTTAGAATTTAACAGTGTTAAGTATGGGATAATATTAAAGCACCAGTGCGAGTGCACCTCCTCTGGGCTTGAGTGATTTTTTTATGCACCAAGTGTTGAATCGTCCACAATAATGTACAAACGAATAACGTTTCAGAACTCGCTATTAATGAGGCGATAAAGCGTTTCGCTCTACACCGAGCGAAACGTTGTCATGATAAAAACTTGATGTGGGGCTTTGTAGATAATAATAATAATAATAATAATAATAATAATAATAATAAATCATGATATCAACACTAGATGCAATAACCACATCAGATAAAAGAGATGTTTTTCAACCATGATTTTGAAGCAGCTGTCAGATAGGGAACTTTTTTGTTTAATCTCCGGGGATCAAGTTCCATAATCTAGGCCTCTTATCTGCATGTTCAGCACCAAGGTCCTCACCTCCTCCGTGTTGTTTACGACTTCGTCTAAATACACTGAGGTCTGTCAGAGACAGCACGATGCCCAGAGCTGCTCCAAGTCTTTCCGGTACATATCTCTAAGACAAGTTCATTTTGATGCTGCCTTCAAGATGAGAGAACATCCCCGTGAGTCCTATGATGTGTTCACGGTGAGTACAGACGGATGGGCTGGATGAATCACGCCAAATCAATAAAGTTAAACATAGCCCATTATGACCTGTTTCCCCTCCGAATGTGGCAGTGATGGGTAATGAAACATGGGTTTGTTAGCCCGTAGACTTTCTTCTCAACGGCCGACTCGTACTCCGTCCACTCACGGCCACGTTCCATCGTACCCTATTTCTTCTTGTTAAATTTATCAGCAGGTTATGGAATTTGCCTTCTTTTTGTGGTTAAATATTCCTTGTAGTAG